>JALMQS010000225.1:32337105-32562852 GCA_024734495.1 Forficula auricularia | reverse complement strand
GCCTTATATTGAATTCATTCATATTTTCAAAAATATCTGTGAGATACGCAAGTTTCAACTTGCGATGCTTCAAATTCTCACTTAAAACAGGATCAGACGTGTCGAGAAACTCAGTAACAGTGTCAAATAATTAATAATAATTTAACAAATCGCAAGGGAAGTAATTCCATTTCTTTGCACGTGAGTGTATTTTAATTTTCCCCCTTTGAATACTCATCGCCCCCAATCGCCCCCCTGATAACCCAAATCGCCCACTTGGGGGGCAATCGCCCCCAGGTTGGGAACCACTGCTCTAGTATGTCTCAGAACGGTGTCGCAAAATTATTAAATTATTTATTTAATAATTAAATATATTTGATAATTAAGTTTAATGATTGTTAAAAATAATTATTAGGATTTTTTTTGAGATATAATTGATTCAATAATTTTGTTTTTCATTAAATTGAAGGGTTGGTTTTGTCACAAAAATAATAAAACAATAATTTTAATAACTATTAGAATTATTTAATTGAAGTTACTATACAGTTTCGGTCACCACTGGTTTTGTGACAAAACCAAACACTTCAATTTAATGAAAAATTTAAATCAAGTCACTTAAGTTCTGGAAGAAAATTAATAATTTTGTTGTCGTATAAAAAAATAGTTCTAATGAAAGTTGTTTAGTTTTTTTTTTTCTAGATTCAGAATATGTACAGAAACATATAGGTTTCCATTTAAAAAACAAAATTTGACCTCAAAAGTGTGTTCCATATCGACAAACAATAGCGTAGTTTAGTTTCCCCCTCAATATAAATAAACTTTTATTTGAAATTTTTTCATATAATCCACTGTTTTTGATCTATAAGACTGTCTCAAGATAAAAAATCACCCTGTATATATATCCATAATGTTGAATAAAAGACTGTCGATGGTAACAGAATTGTTTTTATTTTAGGTTAAAAATAAAATAAAATGAGAGAGTCTTCTATTTTTTAAATAAAATAATTTTTAATTATTTCTAGAGACTATAGTTTCGAAGGCATTGCCTTGTGATAGACTGATGATGAAGGCAATGCCTTCGTATAGTCTTTGAAATAATTAAAAACTATTTTATTTAAAAAAACACAAGACTCTCTCATTTTATTTTATTTTTAACCTAAAATATCCATAATGTTTTATTTTTATTTTGTTGAAAATAAATAACAAAGGCAAACAATTAAAAAACAATACATTTTGTTAAAAGTATTGAATTTCTTCTAGATAGGTTTGCCGATACATAATTGAACTTGTATATACATTTGGTGGTACATTTTACTTATATTTTTTAAATTAAATACTTCAAAATGGAGACTTCATTTGTTGCGTTACCTTTGTAAAAGTATTAGGTCGAGTTTTAAGAAAAAAGTAATTCGGTGAGCTAAAAAAAAGCTTACTTTTATTAAAATGTTTATAAAAAATTATGATTTCAACAGGGTCGAGAAGTACTAGGTATATGTAGTAATTTTGAATATTTTTTTTTTTCTCAAAAATTTGTTTTATTGTCAAGATGGCTGGCGGGTAGAATTTGAGGTTAGATAAACAATCTTGAAATCAAAGAAAACTAACCTTACCTTTATTTCAATTTTAATTGGTCAATTAATTTATTATTTGATTATTAAAGAATGATGACGTTTAGATTACGTAAACATTATTTAGAAAACAAAACTTTTTTATATTGAAATATAACAATGGTGTTTATAGGTTATTTTTTGTGTTTTATTTTTTGAAATAAATTTAGTGTGTGTGGGTGGATGGGTTGTTTAATTAAATAGAACTCAATTAAAATGTTCATAATGGATTCCGCAGTTATCTTTAATGAAGCCCGGAGTGTGTAGTAGTGAGGGGGGGGGAACCCCCCCCCCCTCTCTTTTTACCCCTCAAATTAATAAATGACTCGTAATGCGAAATAAAAGAGCAGCAAGTTGTTCGTAGAAAATGCAAAAAGTACAAGTGGACAAGTCGTCGTTAACGGCAACAATGGTCTGGGATAGTATTTAGCGAGGGGTGAACCGCGACCTAATATCGTGTACACCTACTTCCACTTTCATTTCCAAATAGAAGACAATAGATTATCTAATGAATTCCAAAATAATAATTCCAAAGTCGTGTACACCTAATTCCAATTGCAATACACCATTCATTCGGCAAGTGAGGAAACGCTTTGTCAAGCAAAATCGGAATCTGGCTGTTCGGCTAAGCGTAACATTGTACCAAGTGATGGGCAGTATCGCAATATATGGTAATACGTATTTCCAATACTTTTAGTATTTTATATTACAATTTTTTTGATATTTTATGTTGCATTATTTTTTTTTTTAGAGTATTTCAAGTTTTGAAAATACTTTTTTGAAATGTAATTTTTTTTTACCAACATTTCCCGCTAATATGACATTGTATAATCAGAAAATTGCATTAAAATATCACTTTTTCGATATAAAAAGTATTTTGAATTTCAAAAAGTATTTATAAAATATGCATTTTGTTTTGTATTTATAAACGGGTTTTATAAAAGTATTTTGAATTGAAATAGAGTTGAAATGAATGTTTTTGTGTATTTTGTATTTCGCATAATTTTTTAAATAGTATTTTGCCCAGAAATATTGATTGATTCAATTTCTAAAAAAACTATTTAGTATTTCAAAAAGTATTTCGAAAAAATATATTTTGTATTTTGGGGTTTTTAAAAAGTACCTAATTTATTTTTATAATTCAATAAATTATTTAACGAGCAAAAATTTGTTTATATATATATATTTGTATCTTAGTTCTATTTTGAAAACGGCTCTACCGATTTTGATGAAATTCACGGTTTAGTGGGTCTTTGGGATGACAATTCGATCTGTCACGGTCTCATTTTCTAGAAAATTGTTTTTGATGGGTTTTTCCGTAATCAAATTAATTATTCTCAGGTAGACAGATCCAAATCTTGGAGTTTAAAAAAGGTTTCTATTTTGTTTACTTTTGTACTCAGCAGACAATGGGTCGGATTAATACATTGTTCTCAAAGGCCTTGAAGAACTATTGTGATTGAGGATTTTAACATAATTGTGATTGTGGATTTTAACATATTTTTCAGATTTCACAAGTTCCGAATACTATAAATAAGGCATGTGACATCTCTCGGAGATATATAGAATTAGTATATATATTTCAGTAAGAACAGTTTTTACTAGTTTTACTGAATACCTTTGTGGCAACTAGAATTCACTGATGTTGGTTGAGTTTGGTTCAAAGGTCTTCTAGAATATTCATTTTTGACGCTCTCCCTCATTTCGTGTGTTTATTTTCAAATTTTTTTCAACGAAAATGTCAAAAATTTGAAGCAAAGTTATAGGAGGATGTGAATTTTTGACATTTTCCTTTAAAAATTTTGAAAATAAACACAGGAAATGAGGGAGAACGTCAAAAATGAATATTCTAGAAGGCCTTTGAACCAAACTCAACCAACATCAGTAAATTCTAGTTGCCACAAAGGTATTCAGTGAAACTAGTAAAAACTGTTCTTACTGAAATATATATACTAATTCTATATATCTCCGAGAGATGTCACATGCCTTATTTATAGTACATATTCGGAACTTGTGAAATCATGCAGGAAAAAGGGCTTGCTTTTTTTTTATTTAATACAGAAATACATTTATTTAATGTATTTTAAAAATAAATTACCTTTTCAAAGAGACAAAATACAAAATACATTTTTTGGAAATACTTTTTGAAATACTAAATAGTTTTTTTTTAGAAATTAAATCAATCAAAATTTCTGGGCAAAATACTATTTAAAAAATTATGCGAAATACCTACAAAAAATACACAAAAACATTCATTTCAACTCTATTTCAATACAAAATACTTTTATTAAAGCGTTCATAAATATAAAACAAAATACATATTTTATAAATACTTTTTGAAATTCAAAATACTTTTTATATCGAAAAAGTGATATTTTAATGCAATTTTCTGAACATATAAAATGTCATATTAGCGGAAAATTTTAGGTAAAAAAAAAAAGTATTTTCAAGACTTGAAATATTCTAAAAAAAAAAAAAATTAACGCAACATAAAATATAAAAAAAAAAGATCTAATCTAAAATATAAAATACTAAAAGAATTGGAAATACGTATTAAATTGCGATACTGCCCATCACATGGTAAAATTTCACGCTTAGTCGAACAGCCAGATTCCGATTTTGCTTGACAAAGCGTTTCCGCACTTGTCGTAAGGAAATATCGAGGGGTGAACTGCAATTGGAATTAGGTGTACACGACTTAGGAATTATCTGGAATTATTTTGGAATTCATTAAATAATGCCCCTTCAACTACCCGTTCTTACTAAAAACGAGTTTTTACTGCAATATATGCATGTAAAATCAAGCGAATTCACCCTCATCACTCTTGACATCATCTATTGGCTAAATTTTTCAAGGAAACAAAATCTATTCTCCCATAAGAGTAAGACATTTGCATCCATTTGCTTCCGATTTTCGCCAATAGCTAAACATATGATTTTTTTAAAATTAATTTGAATGGAGGCCCGTCAAATAAAAACGGGTTTCAGGCGTCGGGTTCTTGAGGCGTTTGCCTATCTCTAGCCCCCACTTCGCCACTACAATGACATCATGGTCGCGTTTTGCCATCTGGTGACTCATGCATGATTTGGTTGCATCATATAAGCTATATAGTAAGCTGCTTGCTCTGCCCCCGGCTACATCATCATCATCATCATCATCATCCCATAGTAGATCTGAACATCAACATCAACATCCGGATATGCTTTAATTAAATATGTGGGCGCCATACAACGATTACAAAAATTATCCTCTTTCCAACTTGCATGTTTCTCATACAACAACAACATCATTGCTATAAAAAATATAAAAAACTCATGTCATGTTTATAGCACATCACACGACTTTCACAACATATTATCCTAATTTACTAAAAATTCTTAAGATTAAAATCAAAATTTTATTTTATTATAGAAGATTGCAAGGAAATTGTACAATTTGCGAAAATATAGCCACTTGTGAGTGACGTTAGATTGTTAGAAAAACACCATCTGTCTTGCCTCCCAGGTAACACACAATATCCTCAGAATATTCTAAGAAGATTTAAATGTCCTTAGAATATCCTTAGAATATTCTTAGGATATTGTGGTTACCTGGGCTTATATTCAGACACTAGCAAAATTTTACTATTTGTGTAAAATATGGTCAAATTAAAAAAGAAAAATATACGTAAATCGAAACTGCTGATTGATTGTCAAACTACGACCATTGTTGCTTCCAAAATATGAATCATGTTCTTTGTAAATGATTTCAAATAAACAGGAAAATCTTTAAAACACTGCTATTAAACTTCCGAGTGGCCTTATTGTACCAAAACCTTATTCAAATATTCCGAGCCCTTTGACTGATATACATATGTTATATATATCTTATTATATTAAACGAGCAAAGTTTGTATATATATATATATATCCGGTCGGGTTCTCGAAAACGGCTCTAACGATTTGGATGAAATTCACGGGTTAGGAGGGTTTTGTGTTGGACATTCGATCTGTCACGGTCTCATCTTCGGCTAAGTTGTTTTTGATGGGTTTTTGTTAATTGAAATAATTATTCACAGGTGGTTGTCTCGATAAAAATGTTTATTTACATTTTTATTCAATTTCCTTTTAATAAATAATTGGTTTTTTAATTTTATATCCCACAATAAGATTATTACAATTATTATTATATATTAAAAATTGGGCAATTTAATTGATTAAAAATCGAGTTTTAAATCCCACAAATATTAATTTGACAATTTAATTGATGAACTCAAAAATTGTTATTTAATTAAAAAAAATAATTATACCGTATTTATTTATATACCTATATACACATAATCTGTGGACCACTGAAGGCTAAAAATGCAAAAACTAGATGCGTGGGCAGGGGCGGGGGTAGATATGGGGGTGCAGGAGGTGGGGTTCAGTGGTGGGGGACCGGAGGGAGGTACGGAGTTTCGGGGGCGGAGTGGGAGTGTAGGTGTGGGGTGGGGTGCAGGAGGTGGGGTGAAGTGATGGGGGTCGGGGGCGAGGGGGGGGGGGTTCGGGGATTAATATATAGCTATTAACTGAAGCAAAAATTTACCGAGCATCGGTACTTATTATTTAGGAATCAATATAATAGTTTTGGGATTCTATATCTCTATGTTCACCGATCCCTAGATTAAACGGCTTAACCGATTGACTTCAAATTTGAATCATATACTCCTGAGGGGTCAACTGACCGGTGTGATTAATAAAAAGTGAACTTTTATTCCCAGGAGGATATGCTCAACAACCTCTTTCCTTTTTGCTCTAAGTTCTAATAAGAAAACTAATTGAATTTTTTTCTACTTTAATATAATACAATATCCGCAATTTCTAATTACAACAAATAGAATATATCATATTATATTAAATTGTGTGATATCTATTACCTAATTTAAAAATATTATAGGCTAAATTATATTGATATAGCTTGTATACTAAAAAAAGTCTGGATTTTTATTAAACGTTTCTAGATTTGTATTTATTTATATACATTAAACCAGAGGTTCTCAACTTTTTTCAACCCGCGTATCCCTTTTTGTGTATCATTAACTATGCGTACCCCAAACAAAAACACTTTAGTTTTATTCAAATGTGTAATATTAGTTCATGTTTAACTCTGTTAAAGTTTAATATTACGAATAGGTAATTTAAATTAAAAATAAGAAATTTTATTTTAATGGATATTTTATTACAAAGATTTTTTTAATCAGACAATAATTATTGGGGACGTGCTGGCCTTGTTTTTGTTTACAAAGTTCATCAATGTTTTAAATCATTACCAATGAACTCTAGTAATAATTTATTTCTAGCATGATGTAACAATATAATTTGTATACTTTTTGGTAGTTAACCGCGTACCCATTACAAATTTTGGCGTTTTTGAGAGCCATTGCATTAAACAACCAACAATATATTTTACAATATATATATATCATTTTTCTTGAACGTGTCTTTTTTGTTTGGTAAATAAGATACTATGATCAAATTGGCGTTAAGTGATGTTTCTCGGTGACAGAGACAGAAACAAGGGAGGACCCTCTCAGCTGCTCTTCTACCATATAATAATCCTCTCTATCTCTCTCAGAGGGCATATATGACTTGTCACGAGTCAGTCACGTGACATACTGAATGGCTAAGAACCAACCTTCCGGTTGTTTGCTGCTTGCTAAGAATAATCCTCCTCCTTGGTTCGTGTCTTAATGGACAGACAGACAGACAGCCGCGTTCTCGGTTTCGGTGACTTTGATGCATCGCTTTCGAGGGTCTGTGTCTCGTTGACAGCAACGATTAACGATTAAGCTCCCTCCACCCTAAAAGGGGGACGGACGCTCTCGTACATCGCCTCGTCAGATTAGCACCTCAATCGTCTTCGTTTATGCTAATGGACAAATCGTGTTGACCCCTTGAACGAATTCGGAATGCACCATCATCAACATCTTTCGGGTAGGCAAATTATTCAGGTTGAGGAATTTCAAAAATCTTGCGCAGTTTTCCTTTTTTATATTTAACCAGACAAGTCTAAAGATTCCTCATCTCCTAATAAGTACATGTTATCGGAGAACCATTTATTATTACTAATTTAGTAAATGCCGTTTAGTTTTTTATATTATTTTTCTGAGAAACGGTGAGAACTAAACAGCAATCGCCTCTCCCTATATAATCATCCATATAAGTACAATGGATGCCTGGAACCAGTGATCGAGAGTTATTCGTTATTTTTTAACTATAATTAAATACGATGCAAGTAGTAAAGCTTTATAGAAGGGTGCTTGAGAGTTGTCCCCTTATTTAATGGATTCTAGAAAAAATTTTGTGGTGAAGAGTTTGGAGAACATTTGCATGGTTCTTTGTAAATAATAATGTAGTGAACACCATTATAATGTGTATGCAGTTTATACAAAGATGGACAAACTGATATTATATTGGTTTTAACTACATTATTTACAAACAGCCATAAAATTGTTTCCGAAAGCCTCCAAATTTAGGTATCTAATTATTCGAAAATTAATTAAATAGTGGCCTTTTATAGTGAATTAAATATGTATACATAAAATAAAGAATATTGGGGATTATAATTAATTTTATATTTATAATAATATAAAAGTATTGGATTTCAATAATTAATTAATTAATTTGTTTACATAATTATTATTTTGATTTTGTTTTTCTAATAATGTAAAGTATCTAGCTGACCGAGAGCTTCACTCGGTAATCTTTTGCTTTAGTTTACAATAGATCGATATTATTTTTAATTTTTAATTCAGGTAGAAAGGTCGATTTTTATTTGCATCCAGAATTAAACAAAATTTAATTAATATATATTTTTTGCCAACGTTTTGACCAGAAAAAAGATTCTTCTCGAACGAGAAAGTCATTATGTCAAAATAACATCGGATGCCTATTTTGAGGGCATTTCGAAATCTTACTTTTTCGAAAGGCTTGAAAAAAGTTAAAGAAACGCTGAGATAAAAAACTATATGTACGTTGAAAAATAAAAATAAAACAATTAAAAATAATTAATAATTAGATACTTTACATTATTAGAAAAATTAAATAAAAATAATAATTGTAAATAAATTAATTAATTATTGAAATCTAATACTTTTATATTATTATAAAAATCAAATTAATTAAAATCCCCGGTATTCTTTATTTTTTTTTGTAAATATATAATTAATTTTCATTTGTTTTGTAAGAACTTAGTAGCCCACCCTCGTAACACCATTTTTATTTCTTTATGGGAAGAAGAATTTGCTGGCATTATTTAGTTATCTTTTTTAGCCTAAGCCTTTGTATGTATTTTAATATAATTATATTGCACTATAAACTTATGTTTCAAATATGGAAAATAACTTATTTAAAAATAAAAAAAATGGATTATGAAATGTAAAATTTTTCTATAATATGGCAAAATCAATTGTTATATGACGAATTTGATGAGAATGCTTTTGTTGCGGCAGGTGGTAGTTATCCCACCTGGTGCCAACAATTATGTTGCGCGCCAACCCTTGCTTGTAAGGATTGGTGCGATTTGAGCCTATCCGGAAAGGATTAGCTCGGTAACGTGTCGAAGGATGAGTTCTTCCGCCCGCGCTCTGGTGCCAACAGTTGTGGTGTTCTACTGAAGAAGGTCTTTAGGGGTAGTTGATCAAAAGACGGTTTCGGATTTACATGTGGTTTATTAAAGATTGGTTGTCGAGGCGTGATACCTCAATTACATGTGTGTTACGAGAGCGACTGGCCTAGACTGACCTGCAAAGCTTTGGCGAGGCGAGGACTGCCGCTTTGGAAAGAGGAGGGGTGGTCTTTTAATGGTTGTTTATGCAAACTGGCATTTCCTTTCAGGGTTGTGGATAATGGTTTCTTCGGCGCCTCCCCACGTGCTGCAAGCTAGTATATTTCAAGTTGCGAAATATTAGGCATTTGTAGTAGAAAGGAGACTGCTCGACCAGCGATTTATCAATAATTAAAGGAAATTAAGATTTGGAAAAATACCGTGAGAATATTAGGGTATACTCAAGGGCTGGACCACAACAGTTTGTTTTAAAAAAAATGGAGCTTGATACACAAATGAAGCTTAAAAATAAGAACTTTTGAGCTTAAAGTTTTCAAAAACTACCCATATTATGAATTAGTGTTTTTTTTTTTTTTTTTTATTTTCCAAATTTTCCATCTGAAGCAAGTATATGAAATTTAACACATTATTTCTAATGGAAAGGCAAACACGTTTAAGTGTAAAAACAAACTTTCTATAAGCTAAAAGGAAAATTTTTATGAATTCAACAAAAATTTTAAATTTTGGAAATTTATCGATTTAATAAAAAAAAAAAAGTAGCTACTCATGGTAAGTAAATGAAAGTCATGAAAAAAACTTAGATGGGTTACCGTATTGTTGTGATAAGAAACTTAGGCTTGTCGAAACACCCTCGTATTCAATTATACAGTAAACTCAATTCTCCAACATACCTGGAAAATAAGAAACAAAAATACTATTAGTATAAATTAAGAATTCAATTTAAATTTTGTATTTATCTTTAAAATTTATAATTAAAATTTATCGAGAGAAAAACTGATTAAATTTTAAGATTACTAGATTCTAAACTTGTGTTTGAAATATACATGAGAGAAAGAGAAAGAGGGATAATAAGGAGATTTTAAGGGGTTGTAATGATAAAGGCAAATTTTTATAATTATTATTTTTAAATTAATTAAATCATATTATTTATTTTAAAACCTACTAATAGTTTAGTATAAATATTGAAATTAATTAAGAAACTAAATTTTTACTTATAGGAAAAGATAATTAAATTCATTTATATTTATAATATAAGTTTGTAAGTACTTTAATAATGATTTGTTAATATGACTTAAAAGAAGATTTTGAGGGTAATTTGAGGGTTTTAGTCTTAGATAATTATTTATTTACTTTATTAAAAGCTCATTTTAAAGTTGATTGTGTATTCACTTTGAATGGAACTAATGGAAATAGGCTTACATATATATTTATTTCTCTCAAGATGATAATAGTATACGTTATATCTAATAATTGTTAGTTGAATTAGTTGATTTTTATCAAATTGTTGATCAAGGTGAGAATTTTTCATCAACAATGTCTAATCTAGATGACTTTACCTGAAACGTTTCTTTTGATTAACAACTTAAAGATTGCAATAATAAATTCTTATTTTTTTGAATCAATAAATATTATATACAAATCTTTCTTCATTTTTATTCCGATTTTCAAACTAACAGTTCAAAAACAAGAAGAAAATTGTTAACTACTATTGCGTCACTCACATAACCATAATAAATAACAATTAAAAGAGGAATAATAGTAGGAAATTGGACAAAAAATTTAAAACAGAGCTTTTATTAAATTAATAATAAAATAAAATAAAATCGAAAAACATGTTTATTTATTTATTTGCCTATATCATTACAACCCCTAAAATCTCAACTTTTTATGGGGGAGGAGAATGTATATGGGTGCGCCTGATGTATATGAGACCTACTTTTTTGTCTCGGAAGTGTGTCGCGATCGGAATTGTCCAAGCGGGGGAGGGGGGGGGGGGGGGGGTCAGAGACGCCGCCCCACACACACACATAGAACTTTATTTTAAAATTTTTTACATATCTCATATTTTAAGTTAATTAAAAAAAAAAAAAATTGTTATAAATTCCCTGTCGATTTGGCCGCCGTTTTTTGGCCTCTGCGTGCGACGCACGTGTTGCACTCCCGCCAGGCACGGGCCACCATGGGGGAGGGGGGCGGTCGCTTATAAGTTCAGATGCTTGAAATTTCAAAATATAATCAGTTTTTTTCATTTTGAAAAATAAGCATTATATCGGTATCGACAGATTTTTTTTTTTTTTTGAAAATTAAAAGTAATAAGAAATAAAACTATTATTTAGTGGAAAAATTTTAAACATTTTTTTATTATTTATTTATTTTAACTCATAACAATAATAACTCTTAGAAGAAAGTTAGTTCTTGCTTTTTATATGTTTCTAATTTCAAAATGAAAAAAAAACCTGATTAGACTTTGAGGTTTCAAGCATCTAAACTTCTGCGTGAAATATAAACGGACGAGGCAGAAAATATTGAGATTTATAAGGGGTTGTAATGATATAGGCAAATAAATAAATAAACACATGTTTTTCGATTTTAAAATTATTAATATTAATTTAATCATATTATATCTATTAAAACCTACTAACAGTTTAGTAGGTAAATTAAAATTAATTAAAAAATTTAATTTATTTTTAAGTTTTCACTTATTTTTAAATCTCCATTCAAGTCTCCACTAATATACCGATACTTCTTTAGAGGTCGTTTTTATTTATAGTAAATACGGCCCCGATAAACAAACTTTTACCACTAGAACTATGATGTGATCTCTGGAAGGAGAATTCTTTCCACACCTTCCACATTACCTTAATTGATCTAAAAATAAACCACTTTAATAAGTAGATACACACCCTAAATGACGTCATCGTTTAAAGTCCTCCCCCCCCCCCTTCAATGTTTCTTTTTTTTACATTTTAATATCAGTTGTCGTTGTTGAGTAAGAATATCGACCGGGTTCTTCCTGTTTCCTCTAAATTTATCTTGTTCGATGACCACATGTCGTGTTTTGTGTCCTGGACTCAAAAAGACGACGGAACCCCCCTCTCTCTCTAGACTAGACTAGGCTATTACACACACACACACATATACACACATGAATGCGTTAACTTATCTACCAGATGGTTGATTTTTTTAAATTCGTAAATGCATTCGATCTAAATCGAAAAACGGAAGTTGATTAAATCATTTCTTTTTTTTTTTTTTGCAACCTACTGATGGACAGATACACGCACTACTACTACTACTATACCTCACTATAAGTATAGGGTGAGTTTTTTATGTTGAGACAGTCTTATAACTCAAAAACAGTGCAATATATGAAAAAAAGTTATATCAAGAGGGAAACTAAACTACGCTATTGTTTGTCAACATAGAACATGCCTCCTCAATTAATTTAGACTTATGCAAACTTAAAAACTGAGGATCCCAAAACTTAGTTAACTTCAATGCAGTGAAAACTCAGTGTTGCCTTATTTCTAGGCGCGTCGACAGAAACCTCCCAGACATATCCTTCGACTCAAACTCCCTATAATTCAGAGATAAAATTTCAATGCAAGGAGTAACTCTAGGGTCTGACCTTTCATGGAATGACCATATCTCAACCACTTTGCAAGCTTCGTCTCCTATTTAGGTCTAGACGCTGTTATACTCCCACTCAACTTCTTATACTGTATAAGGCTCAAATTCGTCCCTGTCTCGAATATGGCTCTCATCTGTGGAGGGGTGCCTCCAAGCATTCTCTTGCTACACTGGATGCAATTCAGAAGCGAGCAATTGAACCAATAGGAGACCCGGCTCTAACCAACTGACTCGACTCCCTGGCTCACTGAAGAACCGTTTCTGCCCTTTCCGTGTACTACAGATACTATCACGGTGTCTGTTCAGTCGAGCTGAAATCACTTATCCCCTCTAATGCCCTCTTTACGAGAAACACGCGGTTTTCTAACGCTCAGCACCCCTTCGCTGTCAAATTGGATAAAAGTCGAACAAGCGCTTTCGCCAACTCTTTTATCCCTATGACCTCCAGAGACTGGAACTCGCTCCCTGCCACCATCTTTCCCGCGACCTATAACCTTCAGCTATTTAAGGCCCGTATCCACAGATACCTCCGACCTCCGCCCACCCCATAAAACTCTTTCTTCTTCTTTTCACGATGGAGGGGCCAAGGCAGGCCTTTAGGGGTTGCACCTTTTTGGTGTAACTCCTTCTCTCATCATTTTCATAAAAAAGAAGTCAAATACCTACATCTAAAACATTACTTATCTTGGCATCTATATTTTTAAATCCGTTAAGGAAATTTCTTATTTGGAATAATTCACGGAATACAAACCAGATAACGAAATCCAGTTCCAAAATCAGTAAACTTGAACGTTTTATTCTATCATTTTCATTCTTGGTTAAGCAATATAGGGCCACTCATCCATCTTTTTACCTGTTTTATACGTATCTGTCTACCCTTTAGCCAAGGACATTCATTTTCCCTTAAGTTTCCGAAGCAGGGTGATCTTAAATATTAAATATTAAACCAACCAACCAGCTGTAGAAGTAGTTAATTTCCCTCTATATGGGGCTACCTTTAAGAGGTGTCGCATCTCTCTCTATGTGTGCTAGTTTCTATTACAGAGGCGAATGTATTTTCGGATTACAACACTGAATAATATTTCATCCGGCGCTTTAAAGCATGTTTACATTCCACTGGTGTTTACATCGAATTACGTCCACGGACATATAGGACATATATGTTGTTTCGGAGAGGGGCTAATAATATGCCATATAGTGAAGAAGAAAATCAACAAAAAATGAAAATCTTTGCCATTTACCAAACTCAACCAAATTTTGTATACATAATCAGTGGGTCCCAGGAGTATAAAAATGCAAAAACTAACCCCCCCCCCCCCGTCCCCCGTCCCCTACATGATTATAAATAATTTTATTAAATATTCAAGTGGATGGCCACATCAGAACGTCAGCTTATTTTACCCATAACTTGTTGAAAAATAGACCAATTAAAAAAAAATATGTTCTTTCAGAAAAAATGATGTGTAGTTGTTACACTGTAGGTATATAAAAAAAAAATTGAAATTTTTTGTAAAAATGATTTTTTGAAAATAATTTTATCTCAAATTTCTATCTATTTAACAAGAAGAATTAGTGAAATCTGATAATGTTATATAAATCACTGCGTATAAAAATATCAGATTTCTATTTTGTTTAAATAAAATAAATAAATAAATGGTAGATGTAGGATGTTATAATGTAAAACTTTGGTTGGTTAGAATTTCGTGATTTTTCTAATTTTTAAAATTGTTTAATAATGACCTATGTAACGGTGGAAACAGGATAGAAAAACTAAATAGATCGTGCTTTAATTAAAGTAAAAAAAAAATAAAAAAAAAAAAGTGTAAATTGTTCTATTCTTTTTGACAAAGAACCGTTATTCAATTGTATGTAATTACGACAGTAATTTGTTGTTGTTTTTTTAGTCATGTTTTAGAACAATCAATATTCTAGAAATATCAGTTTTTTTTTTTTTAATGTGGTAGGAATGTAAAAATAAGTCAAAATTGAATTGGCATTCATTCAGATAAAAATATAAATAAAATAAAATAAATAAATCAAATAAATGAAATTTTTGTGAATGTTGGAATTTAAAGAATTTGTTGATTTGATCAAGATTTAGTAAGCTCTCTATTTATATTTGAATGTAAAATATTTATTTCATTAAATTGGGGAATTTATGAAAATAATATTGGTACTCTATATTTACGTTTTTTTTAGAGTCTAATTAGCAAAAGCTACGTGTTAAATGACGTCATTGAATAAATACTATATATATATATAATTATATGACTATCCCTAATATATCATTTTTATTTGTTTATTCTTGATTAGAATAATTAGTATAACAATAAGCCTATTTGATAAAATATCGATACTTTCAGAAAGTCAAAACTAAATTCAACATTTCTACCAACAATAAAAAAAGAAAAATCACTAACAAAATACATGATTGAACAAAATAATAATTGAGCAGTTATAAAAATTTTATATTGTTGTTGTTTTTCTATGTTACGATTCGTTAATCTCAGCTTAATTAGTTTGATCATTTTCTATTTATTTATAGTATTAAATTATATTATTATATAACAGATTTTAGTACAAAATAAGGGGATTAATTTAAAATAATCTAACCATTGTTGTTGCGTATGCACGCCCGCCTAACCTAACCACTTTTATTGTTATTTTTTTTTTTACTTTATTTCAGAAATTTAAAAAATTACCTATATTATGTATTTTTTCTTTCTTTTATTCTTTTTCAATTTAATTTTATGCTCTATTTTTATTATATGGATATGGAGAAAGTAATAAAATGGTGTGTGAATTTAATAAATGATAAACGTCGTCCCATATGATCCCTGTTTATTAAAAGCAGCCCTAACCCCTGTCTGTGTGGTAAGTGTGTAAGTGTGTAAGCCTCGAGTTGTGAATATATCCCTATATCCAGAGACCCTGTTTTTATTATACGCAACCTGTTTGCAAAATATATACGATGACATTTGATAATTTACGAGTATTTTATTATTATATTATTTTCTTTTTTACTTTCACTTAGGTATCAATATATTGAATATTATATAGTATTAAGTGAAGAAGTATTGCGATAGATTAAAAATTCGAATTCTGGTTTTCAACGGAAATAGACGTTTTAAGTTTTATATTTTAAGTATCAGTTTTAGATGAGACAGCAAGGTTTAGGACAACACCGGAAGTAGCATTTTAATTCTGTAGTTATACACTTTTTTTTTCAAGATTTTCTCGAAAACGGCTATAACAATTAAAATGTATTAAATATGTTTCACCTCGAACCTACACCATTCTTCCTGAACAAAATCTAACAATTTTGATCAAACTTGCTGAATTTATGCGAGAATAGATATGTATACGATTTTTTCTACGCGAAAGTACATGAAGGGATACTTTAAACTTTATTAGCTGTACAATTTTTTTAAATTTTCTCGAAAACGGCAGTAACGATTTTGATTAAACTCATTGTATTTATGTAAAAAAATGATGATCTTTAATATATTTACCACCCCTCCACACAAGCTTTGCTTAATGAGGGGTGTTGCAATAATTGTTAAATTTGATTTATTTTTTGTCTTTAATTAGTTTAAATTTTTTTTTACATTTACCTACAATGTATTTACTTATTTTTTTGCAAATAAATATTCTATTCTATTCTATATAAGTATTCGATTTTTTCCACGCGAAAGAACATGAAGTGGCACTTTACTTTACTAACTATAGACTTTTTTTTATAGATTTTTTCGAAAACGGCATGTAATGATTTTGATTCAACTTGTGGTATTTATGTGTGAAAAAAAATGGTGGTCTTTAATTATATATATTCGATTTTTCCTCGCGAAAGTACATGAAGTGACACTTTTTTAGATTTAATAAATATACATTTTTTTAAAGATTTTTTCGAAAACGGCTCTCGATTTTGATTAAGTATTAAGATGTATTTATGTTAAGTGGTTTTTAATAAATAAGTATTCGATTTTTCTCGCGTATTAAAATATAATATTTTAGTTTGTATTTTTTTTTCAATCTCAATTAAAACACTGTCAGTTGAGTAATTTAAAAAGAGGAAAATTGGTAAGCTAAATAAATAAAACGAGCTTGTAAGTGAAAGTCATGTGATGCACACATCATATTCTTTTGGATGACCTCATAATGTCTTTTTTTTGTGTGTGAATTTGTCGAGCAGGTGGTCAGGAATGATGAAGAGAAGGAGCCTGGTAGTCTGGCGGTCAGCCAAATAATTGGCATCAGCAGATGCAATGGAAGCAACCAGAAGACCAGCCAGCTAGGTGACCAGGTGACCAGCTGGCTGGCTGCTTACCATCACGCTATGTTCAAAATTCTCACGTCACCAAACACAAACCTTCATCTTAACAACTCCTTTTTTGCCATTTCCATTCTTATTTTTGTATTAGTCAGCCAAATGTTTACAGTTCAAGGGATTATTCATTCATCTAGTTCGTAGAGAACAACAAATAAACAAAAACAACGGGTTTTATTTGTATACTAAACAACCAGAATCCGATTTTTTTTTTTTTGGGGGGGGGGAATTTACTGAACAAGTTGCATCCGGAAATATACACTAGATCCGGTTAACGTATTGAACAACAACAACAACTTTTATAAGTTTCGTTATTTTAAATAAACACACACAATAAAAAATAGGGACCGTGGGTCACGACTTTAGCGCCAACTGGCGACGAAAATGTAAACTTTGGGGGATGATTTATTAAACGTCATAGACAAAGAGACTTACTCACGGAGTCTTAGGCTACGTGTATTCCCCCAAATTATTTGAATAAATAAACACAAGAGAGCGCTACCTAGCGGGCTCTATGTTTAACACATGGTCCCTAAAAAAGATAAACTCAATTTCATAACTCTTAGCTCAATTTTACATTGTATGTGAAAAATCTACATAGCAATTGAAAGAAACGGTCATAAAGTTTCGAATTCTTAAGAAAATACAAACTTAGCTACATTCAAGTAACCTGGGATGCAGTTTTGACTTTTCCAATAACAAATTATAGAAAAAAGAAAAAACGGAATTTGGAAATAATAAAGGTAAAATTTTTGAAATGATCGAAATTTTAATTTAATACAAATAAAGATGTTTTATAAGTAAATTTTCGGAGCTTACTCCGATGGCATCTTTTTTTTGGATGGTAGCCATACCCTTAACTGATTTGCTAATTCAGTTGTCTAAGTAGCAGGGCTGCCTTTATAAATTTATAATTTATTAAACATGATGTGGCTATAAAATAACCTGATTGATGCTGCTACTGGCAAACAGCTGAAAATGATTGTGTCTGGTGATGCTTCCCCCACTCTCTGCTCGCTAGATATCGCTAAGTTTGTCTGTAGCAATCGTCCGCAGTAGTCTCTCAGACATATATTTGACACTTGGTGCTTGTAGCTTACTTTATCATGTTATTCCTTTCATAGCAGTCCTTCTTTTTGTCTTCAATTGTGCATACAAAAATGTATTTTACAATCTTTTACTTCATATCTTTTCAGCAATTGAACTGCATATTTTGGCAGATTTTACTGCATAAAAGTCCGGTTTCTACTAATTAGTGTTAACCTGTTCGAAGGAACAGACGTTAACTTATTCTTTAGATGGATGAACATCCTTAATATTATCTCATTTCTAGAAGAAAAAGAAATCAGATTATGCAGCACCTACACTTTGGCTGGATGAAAAATGCAAATCATCGAGAAAGTTAAGCTTTTGAGTGAATTTTAGATATGGCAAAAAAATTCCATCTAGGGTAGATATATATAAAATAGAAAAAGGGAGAGGAAGCCGGTGGAGCGGAACATAAGAGCACAGACGGAAATAAATTCGGTGTAGCGAGTCGGCTCGGTTATAGCGACCTTGCAGACACAGACAAGGGGCCAGCCAGCCAGCGATGCAAGACATCGAGGAATAGCTAGATAGCTATGTAGATAGCTAGAGAGCTGACTAGCAATTACAGTGGAGCGAGCGAGCAGTAGGTATCCCATGTGACCCCACCAAAAGATTAATCGAGTGGGGAATGCATCCAAAAAATAAATATTTCAAGCACAGGAAGATGATCATTTCTATTTTAATTCATCCGGTCATAGAAACAGGTGTGACCCCAAATATAACACACTCCCCCCCCTTTTATTATTGCAAAAGAGATTTCTAATACAAGGGTGGGTGGATGGATTAGAAATTATCATTGGGGATTGTTAAGAGTTCAGTTGCTATTGTTGATCTTTTAACAGAAATAAACAAATAAATCAATAAACAAAATCTAGATAGCCGTGAATTTGATAAATTTATTTCTCTTAGGAGGTAATATTTAAAATTTTAAAAGATACAAAATAATTAAAGAAAGATTTGTTACGGCTCGATGATTGAGTTGTCTTTCTATCATTAGAAAAATGTTAAAAAAAAAAACGGGCACAAAGGAAATTATTATAGGCGAAATTATATTATAACATTTAAAAGGTAATTTTATGGAAAGGAAAGTCAAAAGAAAGTTCACTGATTAGCTAAAAAAATGACGATTTAAATTATTAACGAAGAGCAAAAATTATTGCTCATTTCAAATTCAAAATTAAGATTAATCAATTTTGGTTTTAAGGTGTCATTAATTTGAAGTTAAAAAGGTCAATAGCCATTAAATTTAAATATTATTTAAAAATATACATTTGGTTCAGTTTAAAAAAGTAAAATGGTACGCTAATTCGCTAATTATGTCGTCGATCTGTAAAAAATGTCATTTAGTAGAATTAGATTTATTTATTTTTTAATTTATCTACTTTTAAATAACCGTGTGTGGGAGAGTTCTGAAATAGCTAATTTTAGGGGAATTTTGTACCTGTCGGCATTTTTTTTTATGATAATGATGAGAGAAGGAGTTACACCAAAAAGGTGCAACCCCTAAAGGCCTGGGTTGGCCCCTCCATCGTGAAAAGAAGAAGAAAGAATTTTATGGGTTGGGCGGGGGTCGAAGGTATCTGTGGATACGGGTCTTAAATAGCTGAAGGTTATAAGTCGCGGGAAAGATGGTGGCAGGGAGCGAGTTCCAGTCTCTGGAGGTCAAAGGGATAAAAGAGTTGGCGAAAGCGCTTGTTCGACTTTTATCCAATTTGACAGCGAAGGGGTGCTGAGCGTTAGAAAAACCGCGTGTTTCTCGTAAAGAGGGCATTAGGGGGGATAAGAGATTTCAGCTCGACTGAACAGACACCGTGATAGTATCTGTAGTACAGGGAAAGGGCAGAAACAGTTCTTCGGTGAGCCAGGGAGTCGAGTGAGTTGGTTAGAGCCGGGTCTCCTATTAGTTTAATTGCTCGCTTCTGAATTGCATCCAGTGTAGCAAGAGAATGCTTGGAGGCACCCCTCCACAGATGATCACTTAATTTAAAATCATAAAAAAAATTCCCTCATTATCTCCTTATTAGCAAGAAATAAAAACGAGTACGATATTTAATATATTGGCGAGTTATTTTTTCTAAAATTGATTTCTATCTTCTAAAACAGTTCTTCTAAAACCTATGGATCGTGACCCAAAATTGGGACGTGAAGCATATTTTTTGGTTCCCGCAGTTAAAGAAGTATTTTACTCTATTTATTTTCAATACCTAAGCTTGAAAATATATTTTAATTTGTTCAATAAATACCTACTATTAAAAGTAAAAATATGCCTTGGATCAAAAAGTACCTTTCGATATTTTAATTGTTAAAAAAAAATTATATGTGAGTTAAAAAAAAGGCCATGATTGTAAAATTGAAGAAAATTGCTTAAGTATGATCTAAAAAGGGGTAATTAAAAAAATTTGGCTTTTTTCGAAAAAGGATGTTGTTTAATTTTATTTATAGTGAAAAAAAAAATTGCCTTAGAGTTAGAAGACTTAAAATTGCGAAGAAGCTATGAAAGAGGAATGCAATTCTTTTATATTAATGAAAGAACGATAAATAAAAGCTCGATTTCCCGATTCATGCTTATTTATACTTTATAAAATTCAATTTAGTACATATAATATTATAGACGGGGGAGTCGGGTAGCTCAGTCAGCTAACGCACTAGCCTCGCTTCGGCATCGATCGATTATGACGATGTTGAAGTGGAGGTCCGGGGTTCGATCCTAGCTGGCAAATAAAAATTTCTACCGGCTGAAAACTCGGCTCCCTCACTAATCCTACTAACACTCTACATATGTGCTGTCTAAATGGGCATTGTTCCTGGTGACATTAAATAAAAAAAAATATTACTTATAGATAAATAATAATCAATTTTATGTGTCACCCTATACTTTTGGAAACGAATAATTTAGATTTTATTAAGTATGCATATTTGTATATGAACCCTAAAAGTATCGGAGCTTGATGTTAGACAATTTTTTGATATTTCAAGTATTTGGGACTTCACTTTACTTACACGTAGCTACAGAAAATGTTCATCCAATCGATGGATGGTCATTCAGTTAGTAATATCTATATTAGGTACGGAACACTCCGAGGTATGCGAGTTGGCCTGTTTCTTTTTATTTATCTAGTTTTCATACTGAAATTTTGATTAGTTTAAAATTAACAATGTATTTGACAATATAAATAAACAAACAAACAAATAAACAAGAATCTAGATAGCCGTGAATTATAATATATATTATTTCCCACAGGCTGTTAATTACCTATAAAAGAAAATCTTTAAATAATTAATTTACTCCAATTAAATCCCGCAAATTATATATAGGTATATATTTTTTTTTAATATATTTTTCATAGCTAAGTTCAGTTTATTGAAATCTGTCGATCCTAGCATTCAAATCTTTTTTTTTTTTTTAATTATTCTTATATTCTTCGGCATTGGTTATTGTCTATCCGTGTGTGTGTGTGTGTTAATCAATAGCTAACCTCTCTCTCTCTCGTTGATTTCCCTTTCAATTAATTGGCTGGCTGGTTTCTATGACATGGTCATAAATGATAAGGAGAGAGTCATCATCGACGCGTCTTCTGCCCATAAAATGATACAATTAAAGACTTAATTGAAACAACCACCATAATATAAGCTATATAGCCTATATAAGAGAGTATATTTGGGGGGAGAGGTTTTCTTAAAATAAAATAATAAAAAAGTTAGGTTAAGTACCATATCTTGTTGTATTTAGGATGGTATATGTAGGATGATTCTTTTTTTGTTTGTTTCTGATGGTTAGGTAACAAAACTCCAACTGGAAACCAACCACGTGTTGCATTTCCGTCTCTTTTGTAGGCGTTTAGATTTAACTAATGCACCAGGGGGGGGGGGTCAGAGGGGCGGGTGTGCAGACAATGGCAAAATGGCCCTTTGAGGAACATATGTGCCGCCCTTTTGGTTTCCTATGAATTTCATTTGCATATTAGATTTTATTTTAATTCAAGTAGATGGTCTGTGTTTCTTCGTTAGTTTATAACTATATGGTACATATATTCATATTAAAATATTAATTCAAAATATGGTGTTTTGACGAGAGTAGGATATAGTTGTTGACTCATAAAGAGAAATCAATGAGGTTGTCCTCTGCTTGATGCAAATAAACATATATATACAAGGGCGGATCCACGGGGGGGGGGGGGGCGACCGCCCACGTCCGCTCAATACAAGCCCGTTGCTGGTGGGAGTGCAACACGTGCGTCGCACGCAGAGGCCAAAAAACGGCGGCCAAATCGACAGGGAATTTATAACAATTTTTTTTTATTTTAATGAGATGAAATTTGTAAAAAAATTAAAAAAAAAAACATTTATTTTTTTAAAAATTTTTAAAATTGAAAATAAAGTTCTATGTGTGTGTGTGGGGGCGGCGTCTCTGACCCCCCCCCCCCCCCGCTTGGAGAATTCGATCGCGACACACTTTCGAGATAAAAAGTAGATCTTATATACATCGGGCACCTTATATACATTCTCCCCCCCCCCCCATAAAAATTCCTGGATCCGCCCTTGTATATATATATATATATATAAAACCTATAGAATATTTTTAATTAAAAAACTGATGAAGGTCGAACCTTCGAAACTATAGATAGTCTCTAACAAATAAATTAAATATATTCATATGTACATGGGGCATTCCAGGTCAAATCGGACGGTTTGAAAAATTTTAATTTTTGATTTCCATCATTTTTTGACATTTATTTTTTAGTACCATCAAAAAACTCTTCCGGGTATATTTTGAAATTTTTTTGATCACCACTTTAAAAGATCTGGAATTTCGGTTTTTTGCTCAGAGCTTCTTTAAAACTGGTCCAAATTAAAAATTGAAATTTTTCCTTTTTTTACATACCTTTTAGAAAAAAAAATACAAAAAAATTATATAAAGTGTTTTTATATGCGATTTTTGAGTTTGAAAATTTTAATCTTGTTTTTGAAACTTTATTGTACTCTTCGAATTTTTTTTTGATAATTTTCTATTTTAAGCTTCTATTCAATCAGCTTAGAAAACAGGAAGTTGCTATTGAAGACATATGTATGGAGCATAGCCATGTACGGGTGTGAAACCTGGACAATTAGAAAAGCGGAGAGAAAGAGATTGGAGGCTTTCGAAATGTGGTGCTACAGAAGAATGATGAATATCAAATGGATGGATAAAATTACAAATGAAGAAGTTCTTGGAAGAATCGGAGAAAGAAGAACCTTGTGGAAGAGTCTGAAGAAGAGAAGAGGTCAGATGATGGTGCACACACACTGAGACATGGGGGACTGCTTAGGGGATGATATTTTGGAGGGGGAGGTGGGAAAGAAAAGGGAAAGGGGAAGACCCAGATTAGAATATTTCAACCAAATAATTGGGGATATGGGATGCCAGACATTTAGAGAGGTCAAACAGCTGGCGGGGGACAGAGTCGAGTGGAGACGGATTGTTGCATCAAACCAGTCATAGGACTGTATACTCAATGATGATGATGATTCAATCTACACATTTTAAGACCGGGTTGATAGTAGGCCAATGATAATTCTTATTTTTTTTCGATTTTTGAAAAATTAAAAAAAAAATTATTCGCTATTAATTTTGAATTGATTTTTATACATTATTATAGTTAACAGGTGTTTAAAATAAATAATTAGTATTTTAGTTTGTTGAAAGAAAATCAAAATCGAAAATAAATAGTAATTATGATAGGCCCACTATCAAACAGGTCTTAAAATTTGTAGAATGAATAGAAGTTTAAAAGAAAAAATTATTCAAAAAAATCAAAGAGTACTTACATACAATTTCAAAAACAAGATTAAAGTTTTCAAAACCAAAAATCGCATATAAAAATACTTTAAATAATTTTTTGTATTTTTTTTTTCTAAAAGGTATGTAAAAAAAAAACAAAAATTTCAAAATAAAAGCATTTTGAATTTGGCGGACCATTTTTGAAGAAGTTATGAGAGAAAAGCCAAAATTCGATATCTTTTTAAACCGGTGATCAAAATTTAACAGGAAGAGTTTTTTGATGGGTTCTAAAAAATGTCAAAAAATGAAGGAAATATAAAAATTAAAATAACTAAATATAACTAAACTTCTTGAGGATACAAATTCTCATTTAAATAGATGTTGGTTTTATTCAATTGGATGTTGATGAAAGCAGTCCACGGTGGTTGTAAAAAAATAAGACTATAGAGGTTTTATTATTTTACATTTATTTGTTAAAACCGACGTTTCGGATTAACATATTGATCATCAATTGCTTGTTACTTTATTTTCTATTCGAGATGAAAAAAAAATTTTATAATGTTTTTTTGGCATTGTCAAAGGAGACAGAAAGTAATTATGTTTTGAACTACTTTCATTGACTTTTTGTTACCCTGAAGAAGGAGAGAATAAATCTCCGAAACGTCGGTTTTAACAAATAAATGTAAAATAATAAAACCTCTATAGTCTTATTTTTTTACAACCACCGTGGACTGCTTTCATCAACATCCAATTGCATATTTATACCAGTCCGTCTCCTAAAGAAAATCTCTATCAAGTTGGTTTTATTCTTTTTTGACAAAAAAAAACACATTTTTATCATTTATTTTTCTTTATTGTGTTGTCAAATAGAATTTGAATCTGACAGACGTTTTGTGATATAGTTTTTAACTTTGAATGTTTATATAATAATAATTGTTGAACAAAAGAATAATGTTATATATTCTAATAATTTCGATGTGAAATTTTTTTTTTTACCATCTTTAAATTGTTCCAAGGCTGATGATGACATAATAGAAAATGTCGAAACGTTCCTGGTAACAATAAAATAAAATAAAGAAAATTAAATGATAAAAATGTGTTTTTTTTTGTCAAAAAAAGAATAAAACCAACACCTATTTAAATGAGAATTTGTATCCTCAAGAAGTTTAGTTATATATTAAAATAAAAAATTCTTAAAAACTAATCAAGAAATAAAAATTAAAATTTTTCAGACCGTCCAATTTTTCGTGGAAGCCCCATATAAAGCATAGGTAAAATATTTCTAATTAAGAGATTGGTGAAGGTCGAACCTTAGAAACTATATAGTCTCTAACAAATAAATTAAATTTATTCATATTTATATGTAAAGGTATGTTTATTTGGTTCAAGCAGAGGACAACATAATTTATTTCTTTAAATGAATAAATAAATAATTTCCCAATTTGTTTACGTATTAAAAGGATGATGATACGCGTGGATGCAAAAAAGTGATGATATCTGATATGTATTTATTTATTCTAACAATATAATGTAAACAAATTTATAATAATTAGATTAATTATCATGTAATAATCAAAAATAATAATAATTAGAAAATTGATATATTATCAATTAAAATTATTTTCATATATGTGGTGTGGACTGATATTTAAATAAATTAGATGATAGGCAAAATCGTTCTTTTTAGGGATCGCTCTTTTCTAGTTCGATCCATTAGATTGAACTATATAGTTAATTTTATTTTATACACTAATAAGGTTGCTTAACATTTCTAGATGTAGACCATGAGAGAAATTTTAAATAAATAATAAATATTTAAGTATAAAAAATAAATACTATATATATAATGAATATTAATATGTACATAATAGTTTCTAAGGTTTGACCTTAATCAGTTTTTTCATAATAAATATTCTATAGCTGTTATTCTTCATGGGTTCATTTACCTGATTGGATATAGATAAGTTGATTTTGTTGTTATAGCAAGCTAACCTCATAACAAAGAAACTTATCTATATCGGGTAAATGAACCCATGAGAAATAACAGATAGAATATTTGTAATTAAAAGACTGATGAAGGTCGAATATTCGAAACTATAGTCACTAAGAAATAAATTAAATTATTATTATTATTATTGAGGGTTTAAAGACGTATCGACTGGTAAGGTCATTTGGCGCCTGTAAAATGAATTAAATATATTCATATTTATGTGTAGGTATATTTTTATTTGGATCAAGCAGAGGACAACATAATTTAATTCTCTAAATAAAATATTAAAATGAATAAATAAATAATTTCCCAATTTGTTTACGTATTAAAAGGATGATGATACGCGTGGATGCAAAAAAGTGATGATATCTGATATGTATTTATTTATTCTAACAATATAATGTAAACAAATTTATAATAATTAAATTAATTATCATGTAATAATTAAAAAAAAATAATAATTAGAAAATTGATATATTATCAATTAAAATTATGGTGGACTGATATTTAAATAAATTATTAGTAAAATAATGAAAAGAATACATTTTGTTGTGTAAATTTGTAGGTATTCTTTCTTACCTTGGTTGTAATCTTAAAGGATTCAACAAAGTTCGAAAACAAATACAAAACTCGACACACCGATTCAAGATGGATGGAAATTGCGCACCGACTGGTCTGGTCGCGGGACCAACTCCAACTAGAGTACTAGTATAAGAATAAATAAGTATAAGAAGAAAACAAGGCGAAAGGAACCCGTTAATATCTCCTCTGATAAGATTAATTTGAGAAAAATAATTCCAGAAAAAGTAGAAAAATAAAATGTATTAAAAATGTTGCCTATTTATTTAAGATAACACACATTTGATATCAAATAACATATTATTATCATAAATAGAAATTGAAAATGAACAATCATTCATTCATTCATTCATTCATTCATTCATTCATTATTAAAGACGAAAAAATAAATAAACAAAAACTAGGTGGCCGTGAATTTAGAAATTCATTATTGTAATTTCAAATTAAACATTTCGTAATAATTAATTAACCTTAATTTAAATTTAGTTTTATATACAATTATGTATTTTTTTTTTTTTTTTTTTTTTTTTTTTTAATAGATAAAATTGGTAGAGTATCTGCCTTTATGGGCAGGAGACTGGGACTCATATACCGCTTGCCGCAGAAATTGTAACGTCTAAAATCTGACCCCTATATCAATTTAGACACACTCTCATACACACACATTATACACATACATAAAAACTATCACATATGAGCTGAGTAATGGGCCTTGTAAATAAATAAAATATCCAAAAATGGGGGAAAAAAGAAATCAATGAGGCTTTCCTCTGCTAGATGCAAATAAACATACAGTTTTAAAAAAATTGTAAAGGGTATAGCCGGATATGCTGGTAAAATCTGCCCCCGCGGCTATTTATATAACACTTTGGGGATCGCTTTGGTGACAAATAAAAATAATTCAGCCAAATTTTCAGCTAATATTTTAAGCAGTTTTCAAGTTATTTGAGAAAACCCTATTTTTTGATTTTTTTTTATAAATAGTAAAATTAAATATTATTAACAAATTGGGATTTTTTCCCAATACTTGGGAGTAAAAGGCATGAAACAACAGTTTCGTTATGATTCCCAGATGGAAAGCCGATTTTTAAGAAAATAAATAAAATTAAAATCATTTTTTGACTGCGTTTTTAAAAAGTGTCCAATCACCAAATTTTGTCAGAAAATGCTATTTAATATCATTTATAGTGAGGTATTTTTTCATTGGTGGAAATTGTGGTCCCCCAGAGGCCAAAAAGGGGTCCAAAATCCATTGGTCAGTGGGTATGTACCCCCCCCCCTGCGTTTCGCAATCATAAGTCTCAGAGATAGGAAATTCGAAACTTAAGCTCGATATAGGCTAGAAGGAGTACAGCAAGTTTTTCTACTTTTATGAGGCGGTCTTTCCGGACGGGGCACGGCCTTATAATTAATTGAAATAATGAGTTTAGATTTATGTGCATTGCTGGGCTGGCCTTTCTCGACAAATGACCTTTCTGCGGTGGCCAGCCCATTTTAAACGAGTTTTATTATTATTATTATTATTATTATTATTATTGTTATTTTTTTTTTCATTTTGATGTTAATTTTTTTTGTTTTGTTTTGTTTTTTGTTTGTAGTGTTGTAATTTGATTATTGTTTTTTTCCTCCTCTTGATCGCATTGCATGGTTGTGGGGCGCTTGGCGCTCCCAACACTCTGGCCTCGGTTCTGGAATCCTACATGTACATCTCATTTTTGGACGGCTATAACCTAATTTATAAACAAATCTGTATTCTTTCTGTAAAGGGCTGCCCCCTTCTGCGTGGCGAAATAAATCTGTCAATTGAAATCGGAAGACCGGAAGTGGACATTTATGGTAGATGAAAGATTTTTCGTTTTTTTTTTTTTTTGATATTCTCAAAAACGGCTGTAACAATTTTTTTAAAAATTAGTGTATTTATCAAGTGTCATGAATTATTAGTTGTGTCAAATTTTTAATCCGATTGTAAAAAAGGAAGGGTTTGTAAATTAGGAGTGTCCTAAAATAAATATTTTAATCGTTCATATCACGTCTTCGGAAAGTCGCAGAGCCTTGAAATTTGAAACTTAATCTATCTAGAGGTTACAAGAAGTATAACAAGATTTTGGCTAAAATAGAAAAACCGGAAATTGATGTTTACCTACGTATGAATTTACCCCCACCACCTGCGTCTCGCAACCATAAGTCTCAGAGATACGAAATTTGAAACTTAAGCTTGATATATAGGCTAGAAGGAGTAGATCAAGATTTTGGTTAAAATCGGAAGACCGGAAGTAGACATTTACATGAAAGATTTTTTTATTTTTATTTTCTCGAAAACGGCTCTAAAGTTGATTATTTTCATTCCAAATTCGTTGCTTGTATGAAATGTGCTAATGGCTGCTGCTTTCGAAGGTGGTCTCCTCTGAAATGGTACGATTGGCAGCAACAAGGATGAACTCTTGAGGACACTAGATAGCATCAGAATATGCAGCCAGATGATCTCTTGTCCTGGAGTTCCACAACCTCCTCTTTCCATGCAAATGGTACTCTTCATCCTCGACGACACCCATATACGCATATACGCAGAGCCTTAACGTTAACGGCAGCTGAGCGCTCTGCTTGTGGGGGTGCTAGGGGGTGCAGAGGGGGTGCTTTCCCAATTAAGCGGCCAACGCGAGAGATAGCGCACCACCACACCACTCGAGTTAATGGAACAGAAATTATGCCGATATCAAAAACAAGACCAAAACGTCAGAGGCTTTAATGAAAATACAGAGGGGGCTGGCTGGCTCTTGGACGACCCCTAGCCCCTAGCAACAACCCCTGAGCCCAGAGCCCAGAACAGCAGCACCCATACACCCAGCCAGCTCTAATAAAGTGGAAAATTGAATTGGGCTCAAAACGCAATCGGCATTTATAGCTGGAATCCATCCGATCGATAGTCACCCCCCCCCCCCCTGTCGCGTCCCCTGGGCCAGATGAAATCGCTCAAGGCACGACGAAAAAAAATTATGCCCAAAAATTCAATTAAACGAATAATTATTATCTAACGTCAAAGGAAATTTCAGACAATTTATTTAAGTGAATGTTATAATAATCCAGTGATTTAAATTTTTCTTATTTATAAATTAAATAATTGTTCGGGCCATAAAAAGAATCAGATATTTTTCTGTAGTAGGGAAAAGTGGGGGAATATCGACTAGTTAAGCGCTGTTAAAAATGTCAAGTATTAATCTTGGTAATAAGATGCTCAAAGCGGTCAAATTGCTTGGCTACTTTATCTCTTATCAGTTTCTTCTATTGGATTTGCAAACAATCAAATGTTTTTTATAAGGTATTTTTTTTTTAAATGGAAAATGTGGGGTAATTTCGACCGGTAAGGTTATATCGATCACGGTGGAGGGCAAAATCGACCAAGCAGTAATATTCTGAAATAAATTTTTTGATTTGCTACTTTCCCGTCCAAATACCTGCTAATATACTTGATTAATTTCAGACAATATTTCATAAAAGACGGATAACTTAGCTGATTTTGAAAAAGTTTACATTTTATTTTAAACCCCACTAATAGTTCCTTACATATATTATTATATATTATTTATTTATTCATTTTATTTTTTATCTAGCCTCTTTATTGTACAATTTTTAACAATTTTAAATATTTGAAGAAAAAAAAAATACTTTATTAGCGTATCTTGTTTTTAACCGAGGACTTATCATTTCGACAAATACTATAAATTTGTGGATAACACACATATATTAGGTCATTCAATAAGTCCGTAGGATGACACATAGATGGCGTTACTAGAATTTTTCCATAGGATTTTTATTTAGTACTAACCTTCAAACGATACGTGTATAAATTTCACAGCAATCTGACTATTGATTCGTGAGTTATAGCATTTTGTGTGAAGCAACTTTTGTTATTGAAAAAAAAAAAGTGAATTTCGAGTTTTAATAAAGCATTGTTTTTTGATGAAAAAAATACAGTGGAAATAAACATTATCCGAACTCTGCTCCATCGAGACAAATGATAGAGAAGTGGATTGCTGAATTTAAACGTGGTCGTACCAGCACAAATTATGCAGAGCGCAGTGGACGCCCAAATGAGGCTGTTATTCCAGAAAACATAAAAAAATCCACAAATTGGTTATGAACGATCTCAAATTGAAGGTGCATGAGCTAGCTGACATTGTAAAGATATCAGATGGTAGTGTTTTTACCATTTTACACGAACATTTGGGTATGCGAAAGCTCTGTGCAAAGTGGGAGCAGCGTGAGCTCACAGTCGTCCAAAAACAACGAATCGATGCTTCAGAGGAGTGTTTGGCGGTGTTAAACCGCAACAAAATGGAATTCAATCGTCGATATGGGACAATGGATGAGACATGGCTTCACTATTACACACCAGAATCTAAAATAAGTCCGCTGAAACTTAGGCCTATTTTGACGAGAAAGAGAAATCGTACTATAAAAGTGGTATCGAAAAGTTGGAAAATCGCTATACTCGTTGTATCGCTCTCGAAGGCAACTATGATGAATAATAAAATCGAGTTTTGTCAAAATTTTGTTTTTTTTTCTTACTTACCCTACGGATTTATTGAATGACCTGTTATGCCTTCTTTCTAATCAAGCTAGCGCGGGTTCAAGCCCGACTCGCTGCAAATCAACTTTAATCTGATCCCTAATTAATAATCGAGAAAAAATTAATAATATAGAGTATCTTAAAAGGGCTAATTGTTAATTAATGCCGAGAAAGGAAAATTAAAAAAAAAAAATATATTTTTTCACTCCCGAAAAACCTAATGAGCATAATTAACATTTCCGCCAAGTTGGTAAAAATAGCCTATCTTTGACGATCGATTGTGGCTAAACGCCTGAACAGATTTTAACTTTTAAGCAGGTTATTCGACGCGAAAGTTTATGCTCTTTCATTTTGTTAAGAATGAACCTTTCGGTATGACGCCTGGTTTTCGAGTTATACGCGAAAATTTGAAAACAAGTGTTTTTTTAGGTCAACAAAAATTTAACACCAGTCAAAAACCGTCGCAAACTCATATAACTCTTATTTAGAATAAGCTGATTACAATGCGATTTCCTGATTTTTTACAACAGGTCAGAGTTTTGAGATATTATCGGTCAAAATGGCCATTTTGATCTATTTTTGAGTCCCATTAAATATTTAACAGCAACATTTGAAAACAAATTTTTTTTTGACCTAATAGAAAACAGCTTCCTCTTTGATTTTCAAATTACCACTTGTTTATAGGTCAATTATAAATCGAGTTGTAACTAAAAACTAAGCCCATATATATTTATCTATGTTTTTTAATCCTATATAATCACGTAGTTTTAGTTTTTTAATTATAACTCGAGTTCTAATTAAGCTACAAAGAAGTGGTAATTTGAAAATCAAAGAGGAAACTGCTTTCTATGACGTCAAGGATATATTTTACTTTCAAATATTGCTGTTTAATATCTAATGGGACACGAAAATAGGTCAAAATGGCCTTTTTCTTCATTTTGACTGATAATATCTCAAAACTCTGACGTGTTGTAAAAAATCGAGAAATTACTTGATAATCAGCGTATATAACGCTATTGGAATCTATTGTTAGATTTATTGGTAGAAATTTTTGTTTAATTTTTGTCGACTTACCATTTCGACAAATACTATAAATGTATACTGTAGGTCGAGGGGTGATCCGGAATTGGAAGTAAGTGTACCCCTCTTTGGAAGTATTTTGTAAGTACTTGGAAATATTTGGTAGTACTTGGAAATATTTGAAATAACTTGGGAATATTTGGAAGTACTTGGGAATATTTGAAGGTGCATGGAAACATTTGGAAGTGCTTAGAAATATTTGAAAGCACTTGGAAATATTTCGAAGTGCTTGGAAATATTTGGAAGTACTTGGAAATATTTGGAAGTACAAGTGGAAGTAGGCGTACAACATATTAGGTCGCGGTTCACCCCTCGCTGTAGGTATACTATATATAAGAGCCTAGATTAATTTGTAACAACGCTGAGAGAATTTTCTTCAAAAAATTTACGCTCTTGCCTAGAATCGAACCGACGAACTCTTGAACTAAGTGCATCAGCTCTAGCCATTACACCAATGCAACATTAATATTTATATCTTGATTTCTGTTACTAAAACAATATATTTTTGATTTAGACTTTGTGTCGAGATAATATTGTATTCATTTGAACTCGAATGAAAATGAAAAAAACACCAATGGATTTTAAATTAAGAAACATTAAATATATATTAATTAACGAGGCAAATTTGAAATATAATTGTCAGCTCGGATTTTAAACTGATGGCTCCAATCGATTTTCATTAACCAGGCAAATTTGAAATATAATTGTAATTTGGACTCGAATTTTGAAATGAAAGACTCCAATTCATTTTAAATTAAGAAACATTAGATATATTTATAATTTGAAAGTTTATATTGGGAAAATAAGGACAAGTTTTTTATGTGTGACTTTTATTTATCCACCAACGTTTCGTCGACTTTGCCGACTTCTTCAGGTTTTCAAATAGTCATGTCACACATTCGTTTAAATTTTCTTTTACCTTCGTTACCATTGAAGGCCATCAGAATACAATTTTCAAAAGATATTTGGCACATTACAATAAACACAATTTTTTTCTCTTTTAATAACAACCTTATCAATACAGAACAGAACCAGAAAAAAATTGTGTTTATTGTGAATGTGCCAAATATCTTTTGAAAATTGTATTCTGATGGCCTTCAATGGTAACGAAGGTAAAAAGAAAATTTAAACGAATGTGTGACATGACTATTTGAAGCCCTGAAGAAGTCGGCAAAGTCGACGAAACGTTGGTGGATAAATAAAAAAGTCACACATAAAAAACTTGTTCTTATTTTCCCAATATAAACTTTCAAATTATAAATTAAATTATGGACGGAAATGATAATAATTAGATAAATTGATAATTATTCCTCCCCCCACCCCACTCAAAAATTAAAGAGGCGAAACTTTTAAGAGACGATGTATTTTCGGTAGTTTACGAGTATACATTTGGAGTGTGGTTTTTTCAGTGCAATAAAATTTTTGGATCGAGACGCTGCCCGCCAGGGCACTATCTCGGAGGGCCGAGCTTCGAGAGCGTGCCGAAGGGTAAAATATTTCGTCGAGTGAATTTTAAATAACGTTTTTTTTTAATACATCTATATCTAGTACTTATACAAATTCTTCATTTACATTGAAAGAATAAGCAAATTACTTTTTAATTTGCATAAATTACAAAAAAAAAAAAAAAAGAACACTCTTTATTAGAAGAGAGAAGAAGACAGACAGGGCTACCAACATTCCTGATTCTAATCAATTGCTATTTCTGTTTCTTTTTTTTTCTTAATTAGTTCCTTTAGCCTTCAAATAAAATCCCCCACACACACTTCCCGTCTTTTTTATACCCCCCCCCCACCCCACCAATCATACCTGCCGCCATATTTTCCATTTCAATGCACAATAACCCTCCTTCTTTTTATAACTTATCATTTGAAATTATTAATTAAAATTTCCATTTTCAAACAAAAATCATCTTTTTTTTTTTATTGTAAATGTTAATCACTTTTCCATTCAAATGAATGAATTTAGATTTATATATATTTGAATATCTGACAATATCATCATCATCATCCATAAAGGCGAGTGTTTGTTTTTTGTTTTTCGCTTATTTGAATAACATTGATGGGGGTGGATGGTAAAACCACCCCCATGTCGGTTGTAGTCGACAGCCACAGAGCCACTCGAAACGTCATACAGGTCCTCGAGGGTGCACTCACCCCCTCTAGACGTCTTCCAACCACTCAACTTCATTTTATAACAACCCCCGCCCTGTCTGTTTCAACCCCTTCTATTCAGTTTATTGTCTTTAATAAATAGAGAAGATGATGAAACGAAACGGAAACCACCACCCCCCACCCCTCGGAAAGAAAAACTGACTAAATGATGATGATTGTTCGTTCGTTGGATGAATAATTTCCTTTAAACTGTGTGAAAGCATTCAACGGAACAGACAGACAGACAGACATGGGGGGTGGTCCGAAAGGGGTGAGTTTGCATCATCTGAAAAGAAAGAAAGAAACAAACAAACAAAAAAACAACAAAAATATTAATAATAATAATACTTGTCGAGAATCCACTTGTGTTGTTATTATATAAATTCATCCACCCCCGACCTCGCCCCCACCACCGACCCCCGCCCCACGGTTTATTAGCTTAGAAAACTTTATTCTCTAATTAAAACGAATGTAATTTGGATGATTCTTACTTAAAAAAAAAAAAAAAAAATTATTTTTAAGTGGAAAAATATTCATTTATTATTTAGCTCTCTTTTTATTTGTTTGAAATTAATAAATATGAGAATATTCGTGTTGAAATGAACACTAGAAAGGTGGGCCTATGGCTGAGTATGTATGTGTGTGTGTGTGTGTGTGTGTGTTTAGAGGGGATCCCCTACCACTGCACCCCGCCTCCTGCACCTGTTTTGATTCAACCACATGATTCATTTTTATTCATCCAATTGTTAATAAATAAAACCTATCAAAATGTGTTATTTTTTCAGAGACCTGATTATGCAAAAGATATTTTTAAATAAATTCTTGATTATTTTTTTATTCTATTAAATAAATAAAGTTCTTTGTAAAAACAATTATAAAACGTTTATTAATAATTCTAACGTTTAGGGAGAACAAAATATGTTAAAAACCACAATCACAATAGTTCTTCAAGGCCTTTGAGAACAATGGATTAACCCAACCCATTGTCTGTCTGGGTACAAAAGGAAAAGGGAAACCTTTTTTAAAACCCTAAGATTGGGATTCGTCTACCTGAAAATAATTAATTTGATTACGAAAAAATCCATCAAAAACTATTTTGTCGAAGATGAGACTGTGAGAGATCGAATTGTCACCCCAAAACCCCCCTAACCCGTGAATTTAATCAAAATCGTTAGAGCCGTTTTCAAAATAGAACTAAGATACAAATAAATATACAAACAAATAAACAAACAATTTTTGCTCGTTTTATATATATATATGTTTATTTGCATCAAGCAGAGGACAACCTCTTTGTTTCTCTTTGTGAAAGAACAACTCTGCTACTCTTGGCAAAACAAAAACTTTTCAAGGAACTATTAACGTCAAATAACAATAGGATCCATCGACACTCAACTACACATTTATAAATGTTTATCTATTATTTCTCATGGGTGCAAATACACTCGATTTCAATCATCAAAGCCGGTGAAAATTATACACCAAGGTGTTTTTTTACTCTGGTCAAAAATATTGTGCCTATTCATTTTCCTAGGTGTTTAAATCTATTATATTCGCCTGCTTAGTCATTTATAATAACCACTTTTACAAATACAAGCGTGATTATGGCCCACCAGACCCATCTGATTGCCGAATTGGCCAAAAAAATCTTCATTTGATTTGAAATATTTAGAGATTTTATAAATTTACATTTTGTAGTAATTAAAAAATAAGTGCTCTGCTCTATAATTTTTGAATATTTTTATAAAAAAAGAAAAATAATAATTAAATGTTTCAACTTGGTCAAGGTTTTATATGAGTTGAAGGTTTTTTTTTCCTTCTAAAATTCGCTGATTCATTTTTATCATATTTCACTTGAAATCGTATCAGCACATTGTTCTTCAATCAAGTACAGGAAAAACAAAAAAACCTTGAGTTTTCAATTTCATCAGAATTCGTTTCGAAAACATAGCAAGCAGAAATATCCAATGACAGACAGATATACCTACCTACCTACATAAACATAATAATAATAAAAAAAATTGTTAAAATCGAATTTGAAAAATGCAAAAATCCATAAAAATATTTTACAATGTTTAAAATTTAATTTAATAAATTATTTATAGACTCCCTTTGAAATGATTGAGGAGTAAAAAGCAACCCTTGTGGGACATTGATCCATCCATTTTCCCCTAGAATCGCAAAGGCGATTTCCCTTGTGGGGTTAAATTACATTGCTCCTATATATACCATACAGACTACCATACTAAACCATTAATCATTATAGATTTAGCCACACATCAAAAACAACCCAACATAGGAGAACTATATTTATAATTTTGAATGTTAATTTCTATATAACAATTTAAAAAAATAAACAAGGAATTGTAGAAATTTCTATTGTTTAGAATAATTGTTAAAAATCAACAATATATCTATAAATATATAAGTATCCCTAATATATTATTTTTTTATATAATTAATAATAATGATCTACCATATTCGTGTAAATTTATTTGAAAAGATTTTGTTTTGCCGAGGCTAGCAGAATTGTTGATTCATAAAGAGAAATTAATGAGGTTGTTCTCTGCTTGATGGGTATATATAACGAATATAAATATGTATAGGTATAATTTATTTAGAGACTATAGTTTTGAATGATTGACCATTATCATCAGTCTTTTTAATTAGAAATAGAAATTCTATCTGTTATTTTTCATTATGTTGATTACTGGAATACACTAACAATAGACACAGATGATTAAATTGATTATATAAATATAAAATTATATATATCCCGAAAGTAGATATATAAGAATAGATTCAATTAAAATAAACAATTTGAAGGTGGAGGGAGGGTGATATATAAAATCCAAAAAATTAACTTTCGGTTTGTTTGGTCGACCCAAATTCATTTTCATGTTTGTTCCGAATTCAAACATGTAATAAAAAAAACAAACGACGAGTCAGATTCAATGTGTATACTAACCTTAATAGAGAGAGGGGGTGGCAACCCTGCCCCCTAGCAAGCAGGGGTGTTTTCAAACATTGTTAATGAGGTAGAGAGGCCTAGAGAAATGGCCAATCACGCCGCCAGAGGGCCGGCCGAGCCCTCATTCAAATGCAATCGACGTTTTTTTTATCACTCAATTATACAACTTGGTCCTCTTTGCTTAATTAAATCTATTGGATCTTAAATATATACAGGGCCTGATTACAGGGCCGGCAATAATCCCATATACAACCCACCCACGTCAGTCGCTTTATTAAATGCACAATTGCCGTCTGACTTTGCATGCTGATTACCATTTGTATTTGTATATATAATCTAGCATGGGCGCATGCAGACGAGGCACTTTGCACTTTTACAGGCCGGCCAGAGTACCAACTTAACAACAACAATGCATTTATCACGAAAATATTAAAAAAAAAAATTGTAATCGATCCATGGAAAATAAAGAGGTCTTAGATGCATTTCCATATATAAAACATCAGTAATCTATTATTGATCTTATTCGAGTCTTATAAATTCATAGAAAAATTGATGAGTGTCCAATCTGTCACTTTTAAAATATTGATCCCCCTTTCACATTTTTTACGGATATTATATAATTTATCCAATTCAATATAGGATCCAGAAATTTTATTTTTTCAAATATTACTAACTTTTTATTATTAATTTTAATTGAGGGAGAATTATGAGGAATATATTTTCTGGTAAAGATCATTATTTTACTTTTTTTTCTAGAGAAAGTTCTAAATTCAAGTTATTTAATTTTTAATATATTTTAAAAATTCCAATATTTTAATAATATTTGCATTATATGCCGAGGATGGCGATGTTATAAAGATACATACATACAACATTTGCATATTCTATTATATTTAAATTATCTTTTAAGATTTTTTATATAGAGAATATAGAATTGGTCTTAATACTACCCCTTGTGGAATTCCCTTATTAATGTATCTTTGGCCAACCAGTTCATTTTGTGTTTTTACAAAAATTGCTCTTTGTATAAACAAATTATATATACAATTTCTTATTTTATTAGGTATGCCTAGTTTTTGGAATATTTTGGCTAAAATATTTAGATCTACATTGTTATAAGCATTGAATATAATTCAATTAAATGATGGCCAAAATGAAACATCTGATTTCGAAGGCCAAAAGTTGTAATAAATAAATAAATAAATATATATATATATATATATTCAATAAAATATTATATTCACAATATACAGGGTGATTCAAAAATTAGTTCCAGTATGGGGATCTCTTAATAGTTAGAGCATAGGCAAAGATTCTAATTTCTGAGCTATTTGAATTTAAAAATTGTATGGTTTTCTAGAAAATTTGAAAGTAATAATAAAATTGAAAGACAAAGTGAAACTTTCAAAACTCTGTAGTGAAGGTATGCTGTTTTCAATTTTGGTTTATTAATAATTATTTTGACTTCCTCAGTGGCCCATTTAATCACTCTTTCACTATGCGAATTTTTTTTGACAAAGAGTGATTAAATGGGCCACTGAGGAAGTCAAAATAAATTGACGAAACTTCTGACCCATTTAGGTAATAAAAATTCTGCCTTTTTAATTTTTGTCCAATTCCCTACTATTCCAATTATATTTTTTATTTAACTCGAATAATTTTTAACAACCTGCAACACAAACTTAAACTTTAACTTTTTTTAATTTAATTTAATCGTTGCATATTTGAAATTCCAACATTAATTGAGACTTGTTTAGTTTTAGTTTAATTTTTTTTCTCTCTCTTTTTACATAAATTTCTTCTCTCCCTCATCTTTCTTGACTCATCACTTTCAATTTGAATTCGTTACAACAGATAAAAAAAAAATGTTTTATACACCCGGAGTCAACAAGTTACAAATTAGAACAAAAAATAATCCGATTGAATAATAAAGAAATATATAGATAAACGTTTATAAGGCTTGTAAATTAGTCAAATATGTTTTTTATTTAATTTTTTATTTGTATCTTTAATTGTTTTATAGAACATAATGAATGAATGAAGATGGATATTCCCTGTGTGGCTTGTACCCAAGTACTTAGGCGATGTAGCCTCGATAAGGCGCGTGGGGAGGACATAAAAAAATGCTTTCCACCAGAGTGGATGGATTCGAGGCCAATGCTCTTAAGTCTCTTAAGCTCTCGGCTGTTTCGATCAACCAGAACGAAACCTTCATCTGCATCCACTGTGCAAGTGCAAGGGAAAACAAATTAACACTATATCTTTATTCGAGTGAGTTTTTTTTGGAAAACCTATATTTTTCTTTACAATGCCTAATTCTACAAAAAAAAAAAAAAAAAACTGAACAACTTTCATAAAAAATATTTTTTTATACGTCATCAAATAAACAAAATATTAAATCAATTAGATCTCAAAAAAATCTTAATAATTATATTTAACAATTATTCAACTTAATTATCAAATAATAATGATTAAATTGAAAAGTCACAACATTGAAAATAAGTGTTTATAATGATATTTGAAAACTTCATTATACACAGATTTGATGTTTTTGAGTTATAAGACTGTCTCAAGATAAAAAACTTACCCGGTATATATATACTTTTATATTTCGCAACTCCTCCGTGGCAACCGATTCTCAACAATATCCGAAACACCTCCGCACCCGAGAGTACAGTGTGTATCTCGGAACTGACCAGAGAACAGAGTGCCAGAAGTTATCTTAAACAATTAACAAGGCATTTTTTAAGGGAACCGAGATGTATGTATGATTTCAAATTATTATAAAAAAAATTTTGTGTTATATAATTCTCTATAAAAAGAAAAAATGTAAATAAGTGTTTCATTTCAATTTTTAGAACTACTGAGGATGGTCGACCAGTGGAGACCGAAACTGTATAGTTATCAATTAAATAATTATAATAGTTATTAAAATTATTGTTTTATTATATTTGTGACAAAACCAACCCTTCAATTTAACGAAAAATTTAAATCAAGTCACTTAAGTTCTGGAAGAAATTTAATAAAGAATATTATTGTTTTATTTATGAATAATAAACGATTCAAATAGAATAACTAGCAAAACACAAGCTTTCAAATAAATTTATAATATCTATGAATAAACAAAAAAACAATAAACAAAAAAACAAAAATTATGGACTGCTGCAATATATATAAAAGAAGATTAAAGATATTATAGTATTAAAAAAAAAAATATTTAATAATAATATTATTAGTTAAAAATTACCCAATAAATATTAAAGATTTTGAATTTGGATCAATTTACAAATTTTGTTACTCAGTTATTCTCGTTTATGTTGATTATTTATATATCTAAGCTAGAAAGCAATTTTAGAATCAAAAAATATCACTTTTATACCTAAGGGAAAAAATGGATGCATGTACTGTATATGTACGTGGGTTAGAAGTTATACTTTCTCGTGTCTAAAAAATAAGAAATAATAATAAAATTTATTATTATTATTATATTAATAATAATTATTATTTTTCTAACAAAAAATAATACTTACAGAGAGTTAACCGGACTATTAATTCAACTAACAAAAGGTCAGTCAGATATGGAGTGTTTTTCTATTATTTATCAAAAATAATTTTTCATAAATATTTACCCAATATATTTTTTATTTTTATTCACGGTAATTTCCTCTCCAAGACAATCTGTTTCCATTGTATCATCGTCTATTTTCAAAATATTTATTTGTTTCTACCAATTATCTGTTTCTTTTCTAAACCATTTTCAAATTTTCCATTAATAAAAAGAGGATTTCTCCTGAAACGTCTGGATTTTTTTAATAAAAATTTCTAGATAATTCAAATAAAAGATTTGTATTTATTTATTTACATTCAACAATCAATAAAATTTGTATATATCTATATATATATAGAATTATATATATATCCCGAATATATTAAATTTAGTTAAACAATGAATTAAGCATTTTATGGATTATAGAATTTTTATAAAATTTCTCTAGCATATAACTTTAATCAAGCTTAGTGTGTTGGGTTTATTATTATTACAGAGGGGGTGAATATTTGAAATTCCAAAATAAATTGGTCCTCGTTTAATTGTTCAAAAATAATCACAAGAGAAAATTTAATTATAATAAAAAATAAAAATCAATTATTATTAAATGATTGTTAAGAAAATATAATTAAATTCAAAACAGAGACCAACCGAATTTATTTATTTATTTAATATTTTCAACTGTAATCAAAAATTGTTTCATTTCATATATATTGCAATATATGTTTGTTTGTTTGTTTTGTTTTTAATGTATTTTTTGGAACCCGGAATTCAAGAGAGGCTGGTCGACTGGCTAAGTGTGTGTGTGTGTATGTGTGTGTGTGTGTGTGTGTGGATACGGGTGGCTTAAAATAGCCGAGCGTTCTATATTGACCCGACAGGCGTCTCATATTCCCCCAAACACTACATAACACGCGGGGTTAGGTATTTTAAGAACCCAACCGTACCATACCACCGTAGTATATACGAGAGCAAGAAGAAGACCATCCATCCATCCATCCATCCATGCAAACGGTAATTTCGTTCATTTTTTGGTTAAGAAATTAAAAACCCAGCCAACATTAACATTATGACGTTTACGTTTCAATATTAAAATGAGAATTTGTACGTTGTCAAATTAGAAAACAAAATCAAAAACCAATTCATTCGTCATTTTCGTTTATCTCTACTTAAAGAGATTAGAATTCTTTTATTTTATTTGGCCCTTTCATCTCTTCTGGAATGGAATTCTACAAAGTTCAACAATGCAAAGCACGTTACGTTGTAAACAAACTCATTAGATCGAGGAAGCCGAGAAACTTAGAACAAAAAACAAACAAATACGACAATAATGCATTCTTTTGTAATTACTTTTGTAAAATATAGATATACAAGGGGATATTTATTGGCCAGAGCGCGGCCTTTTTTCGGTCTAATTTGCCTGAAGTTATTTATTTAGTAGATTTTTTAACCGACTTCAAAAAAGAAGGAGGTTCTCAATTGGACTGAATTTTTTTGTTACGTCATATCTCCGCCAATTGTGAACCGATTTTGAAAAAAAAATTTGAATTGGGTTCAGTCTACCTTCCGATTGGTCCCCTTCTTTTTTCATTGGTATTGGACCTTTTTTAATATGTTTGTTCAGGCATAACTTCTTTGTTTATAAACCGATGTTAAAGATTCTTTTTTTATTGGATAGAGGGTACCTTAGGGGTGGTCCCATATTAATTTGGTCAAGTTCTGAAGATATTATCAATGAAGAAATAACGTAAATCTCCAATTGTTATGACCAAATAATCGAAATTATAATAAATAAAATCTTTTATAAAAAAAAATCAATCTTAAAACGTTCATTTAAAACCCGCGAACATTTCGAGAGAATTTCTATATTTATGACTTTTATTTTATTATCATTTTCTGATTCATTCACCCGACGTTTTCTCTTACGAGATGCATGCAAGGTATTATTATATATTAAGTCACTAAAAAGAGAAAAATAAAAATAATATTTAAGAAAAAAATAAAACCGACTAAATGCAACAAATAAAATACACTAAAAGGTATAAAATAATTACTAGTAAACGACGAAATATTAACATGAAATTACTTTATGAAGTCGGTGCAAAACAAACTATACCTATAAGCGAGCGTACCCGCCAAACGTAATAAGTAAGATCCGTCGAGTGCGATTCATAAAATGTATATGTTTTGCACCGACTTCAAAAAGTAATTTATTGTTAATATTTCGTCGTTTAGTTGTAACTAAATAAGATAATAATTATTTTATACCTTTTAGTGTATTTTATTTGTTGCATTTAATTTTTTTGAAGTCGGTTTTATTTTTTATTTTTAATTTTGGCCATTCTGTGCTTTGTAACACACTCAGTTGGCAACACTGCCTTCCTTCGCCGTATCTTAGACTGATCCAATTTCATAAATTGTACTTGAATACACCAACACACACAAAAGCATTTATTAAAAGAAACAAAACGGAGTGATGTTAGCATCAATTTATGATTCTAATATTCTATTCCAATTAGAACCCATGCGAGATTTACTTCCAGGCATTTCCAGCTCCACTCATACACACACACACACACTTATATTTCGCTTTGTGTATTAAAAGGGCTGTGTGTGTGTGGGTGGTGGAGGGGGTGGGGGCATTTATAAATCCTAGCAATTTATTTGACATGGCAGGCAGGCAGGCATACTTCGTGCCAGCATTTCCTATCGAAACAAGTACTCTAATGACTTCAAAGGAATTGTACTATACTCTTAGCTTTTCTCCCTCCCTTCATTAGTATCAAACCAGAGGGAGGGGAGGGGCCGGAAAGCATAGATTATATATCAAATGCTACAATTAATCAAACACCATAGGATTTCATTATTAATAGATATATTAATATATATGGTATATATAATAAATTACTTCCCTCTATGATTTCAATTCGGGGATTTAATACTAATAAAATAATATTTACTTATACACGGGTGGCTCATTTTGTTCGGAAATCCCTGTATAGCGGAATTTATATTCATATAATAGTTAAATACATATAGGGTGGGGCATAAAGATCTACCACATTTCGAAGAGGTATAAAAAAATGAAAGAGTTTAAATAGAAAAAAAATACATGTATATATATATCTACTCTTATTAAACGAGCAAAAATTGTTTATATATATATATATATATTTGTATCTAAGTTCTATTTTGAAAACGGCTCTACCGATTTTGATGAAACAAATTCTATTAACAAGTTTTGAGGATGAGAAAGCGATCTGTCTAGGTCTGGACCTCGATAAATTTAATCTTAATTGATCTTTTCTTAATTAAAGTAATTATTGATAGATGAAAATCTCAATAAAAAAGTTTATTTACATTTTTTTCAATTATCTTTTATTTTTAATTGGTTTTTTAATTTTAAAACCCACTAATACTTTATACCAAATATTGTTATATATTAGAATTTGCCAATTTAATTGATTAAAATTGCTCTTATTAAAAAACGCTAACTAAAAATATTATCGCAAGCTAGAAGATCAAGTACAGTCGAAATCGAAGCCTATTTCATCTAAAAAATTGCTTCAATAAAATTATTATTTATTTAATTTATTAAAAAATTCGTAAATTATTATTTAATTAAAAAAAATAATTATACGGAATTTATTTATATACCTATATACACATAATCTGTGGACCACTAGAAAACTAGAATTGCAAAAACTGGGTGCGGGGTGGGGATGGATGTGGGGGGTGCAGTTGTGGGGGATCCGGGGTGAAGTGAGGTGCGAGGTTAAGAGGGGAATGGAGCTGAGTGGGGCTGGGGGTGCAGTGGTAGGTGAGAGGTGCGTGGTTTCGGGGGGGGGGGGGTCCAGGGGGCGTTTACTATATATTTGTATTTTGTTTAATTTGGTTACCGTGCGCCGCTCGGTGGCTCCATGTACTAAAATTAAAAAGTATGTATATATGTTTGTAACCAAATTATCTGATTGGTCAGTCCATAGCCAATGACAAAACGTTAAATTATTAGAACGATTCTGATTGGTCAGATAGCGATCATGCTTAGCCAATGAGTTAAATAACTATTAAAAAAAAAAAACTTTTGGCCTTCTTGAGATGCTGCCCGGAACCCGCACGGAGAGCCTCTTACGACCAAATTCAACCAAATTGTGTATACAGATTTTGTGGACCCCCATAAGGCTAGAAATGCAAAAACTAACCACTCCTCTTCTATTGTGAAATTGTGAGTTCTTTTACGCTCAATTGAAGATTGGTCCTAAAATTTAATATTCACTTATTCAATACATTTCAAATTTTTAAAATTACATGATTTGTCTGTTTTGTTGTATCTATATATTTTCTTTTTTACCACTTTATTTTTATATGATTAAATAGAAAAAAAAATTTGATTGTTTTTAAATAATAAAATAATACAAGACATTTGAATGAAATGAATACAAAAAAAAAATTTAAACATAATTGTTTTTTTTTTTTTTTTTTTTTAATAACTAAAATCTAGGGAATTTGGCCGTTGCCAACCTATTTTCCTACCCTTGACTAGGGGTGAGCTAACCCAACACTATTTTGTTTTATGAAATTCATATTGTTTGGAACTCCAGGGTAACTCTCAACCTGGAGTTGAGTAAGCCGAGGATTAGTTTTTTTTTTTTTTATGAAACTGGCCCTAAGTAGTTTATGAATTCTGCAAAAGAAAGGCATTTTTCATGTCGTGCTGCTTCAAATTTCGAACTCATGATGATTAAGGAAATCTAAAAAAAAGCGAATTAAGACCAACACAGGCGTTGGCTTAAGAGTTGAGGTCATTGGGAAAACAGTGGCAGAAGTTAGTCAATTGGTATCGGTGGGTGAAAAGGACTATAGAATGATGATTACAAAGTTGATCGTAAGAAAAGTCATCTCGGTGTGTCTGGTAGGAGTAGTAGTAGTAGTAGCAACAGCACTTAGACCCCCTTGATGAGTTCCTGCAACTCTCATTCTGGGATCGATGCCAAAAGCAACGTTTCTAGAGAGAGCCGAAGGTGCCCACGCGTGTCAAGAGGCTAAACGAACATTTGACCTGCACACTGACAACTAATTGAACTCGGTTCATTTGGTATCCACCGAACTTTAATATCTATGGCCAAAAGGACTTGCTTGCTTCCAATGTCAATCTACCTAACTAACATCAATTAAATTAAACAACAACTTGGCTACCAGCATATCTAAGATTCATCCAATTTCATTAATTGTATACTTGAATACGCACTAACTCGGTCAAAGTATAACTTCAAATTAATTATCGTACTATAACATTGAATTACAATTTTCAAAACAGTGCTTCATTAATATCTTAAGCACCTGGCCAAGGAAAGAGGTTGTTGAACATATCCTCCTGGGAGTAAAAGTTCACTTTTTATGAATCACACCGGTTACTTGACCCCTCAGGAGTATATGATTCAAATTTGAAGTCAATCAGTTAAGCCGTTTAATCTGGGGATCGGTGAACATAGAGATATAGAATCCCAAAACTATTATATTGATTTTACTTATGGAAAGTGGTGTAGGTTTTAGGTGAAACATGATGTTAGTTAATAGAGTAAAGGGTGTGTAGTTTCACAGTGAATGAAATAAAACTCAAAGAGGTTTATACAAACTCAATATATTTCGGATTATTAGTCCATCATCAGGAGTTTACAGGTTAAAAACTTAACTTAGTTTTTAACCTGTAAACTCCTGATGATGGACTAATAATCCGAAATATATTGAGTTTGTATAAACCTCTTTGAGTTTTATTTCATTCACTGTGAAACTACACACCCTTTACTCTATTAACTATTATATTGATTCCTTAATAATAAGTACCTGGCCACCGAGTGATGCTCGGTAATTTTTTGCTTCAATTAATAACTATATATTAATCTCCGAACCCCCCCCTTCGCACCCGGACCCCCATCACTTCACCCCACCTCCTGCACCCTCCCACCTCACACCTACACCCCCACTCCGCCCCCGAAACACCGTACCTCCCCCCGGCCCCCGCCACTGAACCCCACCTCCTGCACCCCCACTTATAACTCGAGTGCTAATTAAGCTACAAACAAGTCCTAATTTGAAAATCAAAGAGGAAACTGCTTTCTATGACGGCAAGGAAATATTTTACTTTCAAATATTGCTGTTTAATATCTAATGGGACTCGAAAATAGGTCAAAATAGCATTTTTCTTCATTTTGACTGATAATATCTCAAAACTCTGACGTGTTGTAAAAAATCGAGAAATTGCTTGATAATCAGCGTATATAACGCTATTGGAATCTATTGTAAAAAAAGTTCAATTTTTGAAGTGAAACTTCTTTTTAGCGACGTATCTGTTTGAATTTTTGTGTTACAATAAAGGGGAAATGGCTCTATAAAGGCGAAATAAGAGGCATGATTTGAGTCTTAAAAAAAGAAGCATGTTTGTGTTGGGTATCTAAGCGCACAAGTAGACAAATAATTACTTATACTAAGTATTTGTATTTAAAATACCTACGAGATAATATTAATAGACAAATTTAATATTTATTTATTCGTATCCTAAATGTACACGAAATTAGGCCTAAGGGGCCGTCAATAAATTTCGTCACAAGAATTTCAAGATTTGTAGACCCTCCTCCCCCTGTGTGACGTTTGAGGTTGGTGCGCCTGAATTTAGGCAACTAATTGCGCGCAGAAGAATGAAAGCTGCGTAGAAGCTAGGCGAGTCCAGTCGTTGATGGGTGGAATGCTCGCTCCAGGGCTTATTAAAATTAACATTTCAAGCTTCAAGCGTTTAAGATATGTAAATAAGAATTCAATTTTTTGGTGTTTTCTGTATTTTTTGTATCGGAAATTTTTGAAACTATAAAACTCAACATATCAATTTTCCAAAAATCACTCACTACCTTTAAATAACTCATTTTTGCTAACAATGAAATGACCGATTTAAAATCACTCTATTATAATATATACTTAGCACCAAAAAACATTGATCAAGTACCAATTAAAAAAAAAGTTTTTAAACATTTTTAAGAAATTGATTAAAGCTCTGAAATGTTTTAAAGTCGATTTTATACTAAAAAAAAAAAACTGTTTAAATATTTTTCCTAGGTTGAGTAGTTTTTGAGAAAACCAAGGGAGACAATGGTAAGTGTCTAAAATTCAAATTTTAGTATTTTTTATTTTATAAAAGAGCGAAGCTCATGGCGGGCCTACTTTGAGTTAGAGAATGTAAACAGAGCAAGCTAATTGACTTGGAAAATTTTACCCTTGCCTTGCACAATTGCTTGCAAATTGGATAGGAAACAGTATATTGAGTATTAGTTTAACTATGGGTGTGAAACCTGGACAATTAGAAAAGCGGAGAGAAAGAGATTAGAGGCTTTCGAAATGTGGTGCTACAGAAGAATGATGAATATCAAATGGATGGATAAAATTACAAATGAAGAAGTTCTTGGAAGAATCGGAGAAAGAAGAACCTTGTGGAAGAGTCTGAAGAAGAGAAGAGGTCAGATGATGGGGCACACACTGAGACATGGGGGACTGCTTAGGGATATCTTGGAGGGGGAGGTGGGAAAGAAAAGGGGAAGGGGAAGACCTAGATTAGAATATTTCAACCAAATAATTGGGGATATGGGATGCCAGACATTTAGAGAGGTCAAACAGCTGGCGGGGGACAGAGTCGAGTGGTGACGGATTGTTGCATCAAACCAGTCTTAGGACTGTATACTCGATGATGATGAGTTTTACTATAAAGAAATTCGTTCAGTATCAGCCATTTTAGTTTTCAAGTTACCTGGATAAGAGATCTCTACTGGGCCTTCTATTATAATAATTAAACCTTGAAACCAGATTTCGAATCTATTATAACTGGAATAAGGATTGAAAAAGTATTGTCTCAAAAGCTGCACTCTACAGAATCAGTTTGCATTTGGACGACCGCAAACCTTATTGAAAATCAGCCTACTACATTCAACATATGTAAATATTTCCTCAATGATCATCTCATTAAATTATAAATATAACTAATTTATTGAGGTATAATTTATTAAAATAAAAATAAAATAAACCTTCCTACCAAGTTACCAAGTTATCTTTACCAAGTATATTCTATTGTTAGTTATTGATTTTTATTGTTATTGTTATTGACCATATAACAACAAAAACTGAGTAGGTACAGTGTTTCGAAAAAGTTTTCACTTTTTCTTCCAATTTACTAGTTACTAGAGTTAAACAAAATAGTTAGTATTTTAATTAACTCTTATTTAAAATCTTTCACCCCTAGAACCTACACCAAGCTACTTAAAAATTACTACATACAATTTATATATTTCGTTAAGTGAGAGTAGATACATTAAGTTTACTATTATAATAAACTCTATGGTCCTTTTTTGAATATAAAATTTCGTTTATCTGATCGCTAGCGTTCAATTTTGAAATGGCGGCCTAAATGGTTTTCGCTGCAAAGTTTCTCAATAAAGTTCGATTCGGGAACGGGAAACATCACGTGTGAAGTATGATCCGTATATGGTAGTAGAAGCGAAATGTAGTCATAAAAGTAAAGAGGTTCTCTTGGTAGTGAGAGTGAGATAAGGGCCTTGATTGGTGTCATGTTCGAAAATGGGGGGGTCTCGATTTCCACCCCCATTAGACGGCAACGGCTGCGTGAAAATGGAGGACAATTATCTGAACCATTTGGCGTTACGTTATGTAGTAGCAGCAGCAGAGACCCAGAGAGGGTTTGTTTCAAATTGCACACAGTAAGGTAGACAATAACATTGAAAACAAATCAGCAATGGAGGGTTCAACGAAAAAAGAAAAAGACAAGGACTGTTGCGCATGCGCACAGTTCAACTTCCAACCAACACACATTTGACAATAAAAAATAATGAAAACCATTCCAGAGAATTCTTTTTCTTCTCAATTTCAGAAGGAAGAAGAAAAAAAAGAAAAAGAGGGCGAAATAAATAAATAAATAAATAAATATATAAATCATTTAAAAGATAATAAGGATTTTCAAAAGTTTAATAAAATGAATAAATAATAAAATCCATTAATTATCTATATCTATAATTATTATTATAATTGGCTTGCTCGATGACACCGACATTTTATTTTATTTTTTATTTTAAAACCCACTAATAGTTCATGACAAATAAAATTTATTAAAATTTGGACGGGCTTCGCAGCTGGTTATTATGTAAAAAAAAAAGGAGGGTGGTTTAAATTAGACACATACTTCTAAACTTTGAAAAATAAATTAAAATATTTGGCTACTTAAAAAAAAAATAATTATAATAATAAATAAATAAAATGGAGTAAAAATTGAAACTTTTTCAAGACTCGGTACACTACTTTCGAAAATTTTATTGATTTGGCTCATTTTTCCCTTATTCTGACGAGCGCGGTTCAAGCTAAAAAATTAAAACATATGGCATATGAATGCAGTTTGTATGGGAATTTGTGTGCCAAATTTTAGCTCATTAGTATCAACTATTTGGACACTAAATAACAGTATATTTTTTATTTTTTTCTATTTTTCTGCATTTTTCAATCCGGGATTCCAAAAACACAAACATTTTGAAACCAAAGCGAACTTTCTACGACCTCCTATTCTTGAGCTAATAAGATTTGAAACAGATACTTATTTTGAAAATAGACTATGATACAGATTTTGTTTTTGAATAAGAAATCTCTATAAACGTTTTCAGATTGTTTTTTTTTTTTATTTATTTATAATATAAAATAAATAATAAATATAAATATTAATAAATATTAATAATATAATATATAAATATTAATAAATATTAATAATATAAATATTAATAAATATTAATAATATAAATATTAATAAATATTAATAATATAAATATATAAATATTAATAATATAAATATTAATAAATATTAATAATATAAATATTAATTAGTAGAGAATGTGGAGTTGGTGCAAGTTGAAAGATCTTTAATGAAGATAAGAGTAAATAAATATTATATTTAATATTGATTTACTATGAGTTAAGGATACTAGGTCACTTATTTCACATTAAAATTAAAAAATTAAAAGATATAAAAAATTTTTTTTCTTTTTTTTCTTTTTCAATATATATATTTCGGGCTATCAACCCATCTTCAGGAAGTACAGAAAGTAACTGCAGTAAACCAATATTAAATATAATATCTATTTACTTTTATCTTTATATAAATATTAATAAATATTTTTGTTTTCTTGTATAATGACCTTTAATTGTTGAAAATAAATAAATAACAATACCTCTTTAATTTTGTTGAAAATAAATAAATAAAAGATAATAACAATACATTTCGACGCAGAGGTTTCTAATTTCCGAAAAAAAGACTTTACATTTTTTATGTAATAGGGGGTAAGTAAGTACATAATATTCAAATGACAAGCTTTCAAAAATCTATAAATGTTTTATTAAATAAGTTCTTGAATTATAATTTTTTTTTTATTTTTCTTACGCCCTCTACAGTATATTTATCATCTCAGACTGAGAGAATGTCTTGTCTTGTCTTGTCTTTTCCCCGGTATATCTCGATGGTACATAAAATCCCTTTCTCTCGATCTCTGACTCTTTTTTTCATCATTAAAATAAACTGGTTTTCGGTTTGTGATGTCATCTTCGAAAACAGTTTACGTCATCGTGAATTATACATACATACATACATACATATATATATTGCATGTCTAGCGGGCAGATATTAATTTAAACAACACACACACACATTCATGCAACTTGTCTTGTCTTTGGGCCAAATATGGATTGTTCAATCCTTTACTTGATTTCATTTATTTATGCATTTTTTTTATTTTAATATATAGGTATATACTACCTATGTATAATGTATAAATATCCATGAGGGAATTTTTTCAAACATCCTAGGCAAAATGTTTACTAAATAATAAATAATTGGTGAAAATAGATAATTGTTGACAATAAATGATTGTTGAATATAAATAAATAAAATATAATAACAATATATCAACAACAAAGGTAACGGCAGCAGTAATTGACCGTGCACCAGTAGTTGACCATTTCGAAATAAAACGTTAATTAATAAGGATCTAGATGGAAGGATTCCCTTGAAAAATCTATGGACAGCAGGATTTTTTCAAGGGAATCCTTCCATCTGGATCCTTATTAATTAAAGTTTTATGTCGAAACGGTCAACTACTGGTGCACGGTCAACTAATGATGCCGTTACCTAAATTGTTCTTAAATAAATAAATTCTCATAGAATTAAATACTTAATTAACCTTCATTTTTTTGTGAATTTTTAATTCGCTAATTCTGAGTTTACTCATACATATATTGTGACGCGTTGTGTTCAATCCTTTAGTTGATTTCATTTATTTATTTTTAATGTATTTGTTCATTTGTTTTATTTTAGTAGGCATATAGGTATAGACGAGGGGTGAACCGCGACCTAATATTGTGTACACCTACTTCCATTTCCACTTTCATTTCCAAATAGAAAACAATAGATGAAGGGGCATTATCTAATGAACTCCAACATAATTCCACATCATTTCAAAGACGGTGTACACTTAATTTCAAACGCGGTTCACCTCTCGGATATATACTACCTACGTATATATATCTATGATAGGATTTTTTCAAGTATCATAGGCAAAATATTTACTAAATAATAAATAATTTATGAAAATAAATAAGTAATTGTTGAAAATAAATAAGTAATTGTTGGAAATAAATAATTGATGAAAATAAATAAATAAAATATAATAACAATATATCAACAAAAAATTGTTCTTAAATAAATAAATTCTCATATAATTAAATACTTAATTAACCTTCATTTTTTTTGTGAATTTTAAATTCGCTAATTCTGAGTTCGTTTACCATAGATACTATATATGTGTGACGCGGTATGTTTTATTTTCAAGGGTATGGGTCTATATAGATACGTAATTATTCAATTCAAATGCTCTAAAATCGTTTGAATTTAATTTTTTTCCTGTCTATCTTTTTTGAAATGATTGGAATTTACAATGTACAAAAAAAAAAAAAACAAGTATTTAAAGAATTTTTCTGCATGGAAAAATTCAAACTGAAATGAAAAAAAAGGCAATTTTTTAAACCACTTTTCGGACTATAAATCTAGTTTTTAGTGTAAAAAAAAATCCCTAAAAATTTAAAATTCAAATTTTTCTTCTATATTTGATTTGATTTTTAGGGAAAATAAAATAATAATAAAAACAAATTCTCAACCGTCTAAATGGAAATTTTTGAAATCTTTTTTGGCCACGTGTGTTTGTGTGTGTGTGTGTTTGTGTATGCATTGTTTTTTTATTTCTTTTTGAAGTGACCCTTTCACACCTTTAACCTGCCCTCCCTTTTCGAGTTAACCCCCCCCTGAACGTTAGGTGAATTCAAAAGCGCCCTTTGACCCCAACCCCTGCCACCGCACCCTTGACACAACTTTGAGGGTGGCTGCAAGCCAATCCAAGATGGCCGTTGATTAATTAAAGTTCCTACTCCTTCCGGCAGCAGTTAATAATAATAATAATAATATTCGTAGTAGAGACCAGGAGGCCAGCCAGCCAGTGGGCCAAGAAGCAAACCATTCAATTGGTAAACTTGGGCCAATCCGCTTTCTTTGATCCTTCTCACCTTGATTTCGAATCCAACCCTCTCAGGGTAACTTAAATCAACTATAAATTACATAAATCACATTGCCAAAGGGTAGATATATACCTACAAGTTAAATGAATTAATTTCAATTAACTAGATCTCTATTTATATAGGTAGGTATAGTAAATAAGAAGTAGGTATTGCCTGCTGTTTAAAAACTCAAATTTCAGTTTCCAATGGAAATATTTTCGTTCAGAAGTCTTATAAATTGAAAATCTTGAATTCACATATTCAAACGTTTCGAATGAAATTCTCACTTTATTAATGAAAATTTGAAAAAAAATAGTACCTTTAAAAAAAAAAGAAAATATAAAAAGCAACAATAAGCAAATAAATGTTTTGAAAATATACAAGGATATGATACAGAAATTGTTTTGTGGGGAATGAAAGTAAAAAATATAAATATTGTTGTTAGAACTGCTATTAGCATCTCTCTAAAAATAATATATTAGGGATATATCTATATTTATATATATAGATATCTATATTGTTAAAATAATTAATTGATTGTTTTTTTTCTAATAATTAAATTCAAATATTCAAACGTTTCGAGAGAAACTCTCCCTTTATTAATGAAAATTTGAAAAAATAGTCCTTTAAAAAAAAATAAAATATATAAAGCAATACTAGTCAAATAAATGTTTTGAAAATAGATAATAATACAGAAATTGTCTTGAGAGGAATGAAAGTAAAAAAATATAAATATTTTTGAAATATTTATTTTTATTCAACGTAATAATTTCATTCCCAAGACAATTTCTCTATCATATCCTTGTCTATTTTCAAAACATTTATTTGCTTATTATTGTTGATCTTTGTAGATTTTTTTCTTTTTTAAAGAAACTATTTTTTCAAATTTCCATTAATAAAGGGAGAATATATCCCGAAATGTTTTGGATTTTAATAAACGTTTATTTTGAGATTATTTTAGAAAAATAATTGTATTTATTTTTAAACAAAAATCAAAACAATAAATTATTTCACAACAGGGTCTTTTTTTAAGTAGTTGGTATTATAAATATTTCAAAAAAGTACTTTTGAGTCTGCGCTAGTAAAAATATTAATAACTTCCATACATCATTAAATAAAATATGAATATTAATATTAATTAAGGTTGCTAATTAGAATAACAAATTTTTTAATTGAATAAAAAATTTGATAATTAAATCTCGCAAATATTAGTCATACGAGTATGTTTTTTTCCGAAATGTAACACTTATTTTAATTAGTGCCAAATGTAAAATTATAAAATCCCTAAATATTTCAAAGTCAGATCATGGTCCCATCTTCGGGCAACTTCTTAACTAAAGTATTTTTTGTTATTGGGTGTGCCAATAAAAACGTATAATTATTTTTTTTTCAAATTCCTTGTATAAATTAATTGGTTTTCATTTTAATTTTAAAACTCACTAATAGTTCATTACAAATATTGTTAAATATATTATTAAAATTTGGAAATTTAGTTAATTAGAGGTATTTTCTATTGACGACGGAGTGGTTTTATATATCTATACATAACCTATCAGCTTATAATTTTCTTTGATTCCAAAAAAATATCATAATTAATTTTTTAATTTTAAAACAAGTGTTTTATCCCAACCCTATATATCAGCCATATATATGTTAAAATATTAAGAGCATATATAAATGGGAAAATAACTAAAATGTGGTAAATATGATTAATAAAAATAAATATAGCATTTCCTAAGCATGGATCGTTTAATTTTAGACATAGATTAATATTTAGGGCTATAAGGAAAAGATTACTTCTCCGAATCGAGAGTGACTATTTTTCCTTATGAGCTCTGCATACTAAAACCATGTATGCTCAGGAGGGATATCCGTGATAGTAGAAGCCAACCACTTGGTTAGTCTTTGATTAGAAGATAGCCCAGCATCTGATTGGTCCATCCTATCAAGAGGATCGCTTGAGATTGAAATAAAAACCTCTGATGTCATCATTCTCTTAGTAACCAACCAGATGAGCCATCCTCTCTTGGACCAATTCTTAATTAAATAATTGTGATTGTTAATTAAGCTCGTGGCTGACAAGTGCGTTACAACTACAGGTGTGGACAAGATTTAGCTAAATGAATAATTTTTCGGAAGAATGTCAACAGACACGTCATATGATAGATTTAGACATTGTGAGTGACTAAGCAAAGTGCCTGTGAACAACCAGAACCTGCTTCACTTCATCCATACAAAAAACAAAATTTGTTCTCCTAAATATCCCCTATTACGTCATTTTTATCAAAGTGTCTTTTTTGAGAAATTGATTCCATTTATTATTATTATGATGGCCCTTACTTACATAAGGAATGAGTGCCTGGAGCACCGAGCGATACTCGGTAACTTTTTGCCTCTAGATAGCTTAAGTTTCAAATTTCAAGGCTCTACGACTTACCGAAGACGAGATATGAACGATTAAAATATTTATTTTACGACACTCCTAATTTTCAGACCCTTCCTTTATTTCAATCGGATTAAAAATTTGACACAACTAATAACTCATGATACTTGATAAGTACACCAATTTTTAGCGAAATCGTTAGAGCCGTTTCCGAGAACCCGATTGTATATATATTTAATAATATAAGATGTCTAATTGTCTTGTTTTCACTATTTCAGCCACTGAGGAAGTAACGAATCAAAACGTTTGGCACATTTAATTAAGAACCTTTGCGTTTGATATAAATTCTTGTCCAACTCCCTACAATCCTTTTAAAGATTTGACTATTGATGCGAACAATGAAATATATATATATATAACAATATTTGTAATGAACTATTAGTTAGTTTTAAAATTAAAATTAAAACCAATTAATTTATACAAAGAATTTGAAAAAAAAATTATATGTTTTTAGTGGTACATCCACCTGTTAATAATTACTTTAGTTAAGAAGTTGCCCGAAGATAAGACCATGACTGACTTTGAAATATTTAGGGATTTTATCAATTTACAATTGGCACTAATTAAATAAAATAAGTGCTCCATTTCGAAAAGAACAAAAAAAAACATACTCGTCCAACTAATATTTGCGAGATTTAATTATCAAATTTTTTCTTATTCTAATTTATTCAATTAAAAAATGAATTATTTTAATTAGCAACCTGTTATTATTCATATTTTATTTAATGATATCTAGAAGTTAGTAATATTTGCAGACTCAAAAATGCTTTTATGAATACCAACTATTTAACAAAAAAAAACCCTGTCGTGAAATAATTTATTATTTTGATTTTTGTATAAAAATAAATTACAATTATTTTCCTTATGATTCTTCAAATATTTATATTAAGGGTTAGTGTAAATATTTAAAATAGTATATTTTCATGTTTTAAAATTATATTATATTTAGTTTAACCTAAGATGTAATTAAAGTGTATACCTATATTTTTAAATAGAGAAAATAAGATAAATAAAGTGAATGGGTCAAATGGATGGTTAAGGCCAGAAGTCAGGAAGGGCAGAAGGGAAAAAAAATACAATTATTTTATAAAACAATCTCAAAATGTTTATTAGAAATCCAAACATTTCGGGATACCTAGATACTCCCTTTATCAAAAAAAATTTGAAAAAAATATTTGCTTTAAAAAAGAAAATCTAAAAAGATCAACAATAAGTAAATAAATGTGTTGAAAATAGACAAGAATATGATAGAGAAATTTTCTTGGGAATGAAATTACGTTGAATAAAAATAAATATTTCGTAAATATTTATATTTTTTTACTTTCATTCCACACAAGACAATTTCTGTATCATTGTCTATTTTCAAAACATTTATTTGATTATTATTGTTTTTTATATTTTTTTTTTTTAAAGCAACTATTTTTTCAAATTTCCATTAATAAAGGGAGAATTTCTCTCGAAACTTTTGAATATTTGAATTTAAATAATAGGAAAAAAACAATCAATTAATTATTTCAACAATAAAGATATATCTATATATATAAATAAATATAGATATATCCCTAATATATTATTTTTCGAGAGATGCTAATAGCAGTTCTAGTAACAGTCAAAATTCAAAATAAAATTTTATTTTTTGGTTGAAATAACTAATTATTCATTATATATATAATCTACCTATTTCAAATGAAATTGAATTTTATTCTAATATCGAATATATTGAAGAATTCTCGGATTCAATAAATTCGCCCCTGTTCCTCATATAATTGAATTGGTTTCATTTCATGCAGGCAGCCAACTTAACTGGTAAATGAAATGAAAGGTATATCGAAAAACTGAAAACGGGTTTACCGTAATAGGTTGTCTCGAACACCCTCAGAGGATTAAATTTCGCAGAGAAGTCAATTCTCCAACATACCTGGAAAAAGAAGAAAAAAATTCTATTAGTATAAATTAAGAATTCAATTACAATTTGTATTTAACTTTAGAATTTATAACTAAAATTATAAATATAGAGAGAGAGAGAGAGAGAGAAACCTGATTAAATTTTGAGATTTCTAGTTACTGAACTTGTGTATGAAATATACGAGAGAGAAAGAGAGAGAGAATCATGAGATTTTAAGGGGTTGTAATGATATAGGCAAATCAAGAAATAAATAAACATGGATTTTTTGATTTTAAAATTATTATTATTATATTATCTATTTTAAAACCTATTAATAGTTTAGTACAAATATCAAAATTAATTAAGAAACTATATTTATATACCAAAACTTAATTAAATTTGAATTTCATTTATTTTAAGTTTTCACTTTTTTAGTATAAATTGAGAATCCAAAAAAGTATATCTAGTACCTACTATAGTCGAGATAATAAAAAGAAGCGGATTTTTATCCGTATATTTTTTCTTTTATGAATTTTAAATATCTTAAAAAAGATTTTAATTTTTGGATTTTAGTCAGAGATGAGAGATAATTATTTATTTAAGTTAATTAAAAGCTCTTTTCAAAGTTAATTATGAATTCTCTTGAGAAAATACATATATACATATATCTTTGAATATATGATTTATATTTTTCTCAAGATTATCTAAGTAGGTAGGTACTATATTATTATTATTAGTGAATTTTTTTTTAATTACCTACCGAGCGCAAAAGTATAATTAAAAAAATCAAACAAATATTATTTTATAAAATATACTATGTTTAAACGTTAGTCTTCATTACCTATCATATAATATTATTAATAGTACCTGGAGGTATTTTTTTTTTATTTTAATTATTTTTTATTTAATCAACCACATGTTTTGTTTTGATTCAACCATATGATTCATTTTTTCAATCATCTGTTAATAATATAATTAGTTTAATTAGAAAACTTTTCGAAATGTTTTTTTTTCTCAAAATTGATTTTATTGTAAACCCTTTCGGAAAACCACTGAGTTAATTTTACTTTACCATACAATTCTTATGGTATAGTCAAGTATTGTAATCGTGCATGAAAAAAGTGGTTTTTTTCCTTCTTTTTTTTTCGAAATATCTCAAAAACGGCTGAAACTATTTCAATTAAAAAAATTGAGCGAAACCATGGTATTTCGCTCTACAAAAAAGCTTTAATAAGTGAACATCGAAAAAATTATATTTTTTGGGATAATAATTGTTTTGTCAAAATGTCTGTTAGTGTCTGTTAATTAGTCTTTGTGTTACCAAATTTTGTGGCGAGCTAGCTCAAAAACTATTGTAAATATCGAAACCAAATTTCACACGTAGTTTAGGTCCATTGAGATTAAGAGCTGATTAGATTTTGGTGCATATTGACACAAAATTAAGGGCGGTGGAGGGGGGGCGGGGTTAAAAATTAAAAATCTAGGCAATTTTGTATACATAATCACTGGGACCCCAGTAGACTAAAAATGCAAAAACTAACCACCCAAAATGGGGGGTGGGGGGGTGCAGTGTCAAAAAATTAAAATCTTGGCCATTTACCAAACTCAACCAAATTTTGTATACATAATCAGTGGGACCCCAGATGTATAAAAATGCAAACACTAACACCCCCCCCCCCACCTACATGATTATAAACAATTTTAAGGGCCAGGTTGTATGGTAAAGTCAAGTGTATGGCCACATCAGAACACGTCAGCTTATTTTTTTTGGAATAAAGAAAATTTTGTAGATTGCAAGAAAAATTTCTTTGAATTGTCTAAAAACTTTGAAATTTTCAAAAAAGTATTAATAAAACCATTTCATAATCAAGGAAAAATTATTTTCAGAAATTCCAGATACAAATTTTATCGAAATGTTCAACTTTATTTTTGTAACATATAATTTCAAACTTTTTTTTTTTGATAATTCAAAGAAATTGAAAAATTTGTTTTTAAATTGGGTTAGCCCTACAAATTACCAATCAGATCCCAGTTGGGATACGCTTACTGGGCATGACTTATCAGTACCCAATAATATATTAAGTCAATTTCTATTCGGGTTTAATTAAGAAAAAAATAAACAAAAATAAAACAAATTAAAGCTGTTTGAAGATAAGACCCTGACAGATCGATTTATAGACCCAAAAAATCCCCTAATCAGTGAATCGTTGAAGCCGTTTTCGAAAAAGTGATTTTTATCGAAATCGTTAGAGCCGTTTTCGAGAAACAGATTCTATATATAAGTGGTATCCACTGATCAAGCCAATCGAAATATTTGGATCTATTAATCACTTAATTAAATAAAATTACTGGAAACAAACAAAATTATCTACATATTCTTCATTATTTTAGTATATTTCATTATATTTGTTTGGTTATTGTACATTTGAGTTTGAGAAAGTCCGATTTAACGGACAAAACGTTGCGATTGGAGAATAAAATTATTATTTAATCCTTTATCCCCTGATTCTCAAATTGATTTAAAATTTTATGTGTCGCATTTTGAAACATATAATTATTTTAATGTTCATCATGGATAATTTAACTCGAAAATAGCAAAAAAAAAACTTGCAAATAATCAAACTTGACCAGTAAGAAAACACTCAACTGTGAAAATATAGTATATAATGGGCTGCTTATAAAACGAGAAGAACAATTATTTAAATAAAACATGTTTGTTTATTAATAATTCAAACGTTTCGTGAGAAAAATATGTATTTATAGCATTTGTCGAAGTAGCTTAAAAATGGTCTTTAAGAAAAATGACCTGACCCAGTCGATTGTGTGCGTAGATACAAAAGAGAAAGGAAACCTTGTAAGAAGCCTAAGATTTCTTTTCCTGTGAATATTGAAATTATTTTAATTAAGAAAAAACAATCAAATTAAATTTACCCGAAAATGAGACCCTGTCAGATCAATTTGTCGACCCAAAAAACACCTAATCGGTGATTTTCATCGAAATCGTTAGAGCCGTTTTCGAGAAACAGATCCTTTATATGATATATTAGTGGTATCCAATAAGGAAGAGGTGATGCAGGCCATCGAAATATTTATCTTATATTATTAAATGAACAATTCTTGTATATATAGATATATATAGAATCGGTTTCTCGAAAACGGCTCTAACGATTTTGCCAAAAATTGATGTACTTGTCTCATGAGTTATTAGTTGTGTGAAATTATTAATCCGTTTGAAATAAAAGAAGGAGGTGTCAATTAGTCATGTCGCAAAATAAATATTTTAATCGTTCATATCTCGTCTTCGGAAAGACGCAAAGTCTTGAAATTTGAAACTTAAGCTATTTAGAAGCAAAAAGTTACCGAGCATTGCTTGGTGCTCCAGGAACTATCTTAATTAATTAATTGGTACCCACTAAGCCAGTTAAACTATATTTAAATATATTTCTTTGATTATATAGTAAATTTTTTTGTAGAATCCTGAAGAAATTCGACTAAAAGTACGAAACGTTGCGATTGGAGAATAAATTCATAAACTTCATGATTATTTGGTCCTTTATCCACTGATTCTCATATTGATTTAAAATTTTATGTGTCGCATTTTGAAACATAATTATTTTAATGTTCATCATGGATAATTTAACTTTCAAATAATCAAACTTGACCAGTAAGAAAACACTCAACTGTGAAAATATAGTATATAATGGGCTGGCTGCTTATAAAACGAGAAAGAACAATTATTTAAATAAAACAACAAAAAAATGTTGGAATCATTTACAGTTATCATTTCTGTTAGGAAAAGAAAGAAACCTTCGACAGGTTAACTGTAATCTCTCTCTTGTTACGTAATAATCGTTTAATAAAGAAGGGGGGATAAAAAAAGACTCATTAATAATAAAATACCGGATAAACATTAGAATAAAAGGAATAGAATCCAATTCGTAATTTTTTTTAAACCACTATACATTTATTGATATTAAAAAAAAAGAAAAGATAAAGGGCATTAAATATCATAATCCAGAATTCAATATTTTAAAGGTGTGTATTACGTATTGACAATATGGCCTAATTTTTTTTAGAATTTAAGAGAAAAAACAGTTGAAAAACTTTATCTAGTGAATATATATGTCAGCGGATTAAAACTTTAATTTGATAAAAAAGTATTATGAAATAATCTCAAGATAAAGTTTTATTATAAGGTAAGTTAATTCAAATAATATAAAAACTATTTATTTTAAAATATCTTAAAATAAAAGTATTAAAGAGAATTAGTGTTATCCTGATTAATCCTAGAAATAAAAAAATTCTAAGTTCCACTAAATCTTCAATTTTTTATGTATTCAACCAAGAATTTAAATTAGTCGATTATTGAAATAATTATTATTTATTTAATTAACAATTGATTAAATAAAGAAAAAAAGAAAAACAAATGTAACAATAATCGAATTTATTTGTTTCGAATAATTAAGTTTAATTAACAAATAATGTTTGATTGTTAAATAATAATTATTGTTGTCAGTTATACCTACAACAATTGTAGTAAATAAACAAAATCAAACATTCTTGTAGGTAACTTTAAAACACAGAAATTTATTCGTTTTAATTTTAAACTTTTGCGATAGTTTCACTTTATTATAAAAAATAAGTAAATTCAAATAATAAAATAAAACTATTTATTTTTTAAAGAAAGATAAGAGTAAATAGATATTTTATTTAATATGGATTTACTATGAGTTAGTGATACTGGGTCACTTATTTCACATTAAAATTAAAAAATTAAAAGATATAAAATTTTTTTCTTTTTCAATATATATATTTCCTGAAGATGGGTTGATAGCCCGAAATATATATATTGAAAAAGAAAAAAATTTTATATCTTTTAATTTTTTAATTTTAATGTGAAATAAGTGACCCAGTATCCTTAACTCATAGTAAATCCATATTAAATAAAATATCTATTTACTCTTATCTTTATTAAAGATGTTTCACCTTGCACCAACACCACAATCTCTACTGATTACTATTTATTTTAATATCTTAAAATGAAAGTATTAAAGAATTAACATTATCCCGATTAATTCTAGCAAAAAAAATAGCTACTAACTTCCACTAAATCCTCAATTTTTTATATTAAAAATAAAAATAAAAAATATTTTAATTTTAGTGAAAATTATTGTTGTGCAAATTATCCGGATTTGACTAACTTCTTTTTTAATAGAAATTTTAATAATTTTTATATACCTAGTAGGCGACGAATAGAAATATTCGACCAAGATTTTGTTAGTTAGATTTAAATTTAAATTAGTTGATTATTGAAATAATTATTTTTTATATAATTAACAATTAATTAAATAAAGAAATAAATATAACAATAATCGAATTTTACTTGTTTCGAATAATTAAATTTAATTAACAAATAATGTTTGATTGTTAAATAATAATTATTAATGTCAGTTATACCTACAACAATTGTAGTAAATAAACAAAATCAAACACACTAGTAGGTAACTTTAAAACTTTTGCTATAGTTTCACGTTCTAGAATTATCATTTCTAAATAAGTTCGATTTTATTTTAATATCTTTGCCCTAAAGACTAGAAAAAATGTTAGTTTTCTGATTAATAATTAATAGCTTTCAAGTACTTGACAAATTACAAATTTTTTAAATATAGGTTGTAAATTAGGAAGAAACAAAATGTGTTAGAGATAATTATAAGCTTGTTTTTTTTTTTTTTGGTTTACTAGTGAACAGGAAAATTTGTATAATCTGGATACTAAATGTCATCCGACATGGATCGTGCGTCCATAAATGGGCTCCTCATATTTATGGTAGAAACCAAGCAGTGCATGATGCATTTTTACCAAGATGGTATGAAATGCGTGGATGACGCTAAACCCTGTCCGTGTATGTGTGTGTGTGTGTGTGGTTTTGAATTTCCAGCCTCGACCTATTCCAAGTACAAATACCCGAGTCTCTTGGAATCTGCTGCACAAGTTCACCTTGATGCTCGCCAGTTTTGTCTCCGGAGAGATGTAGGTATAATGGATATATGGATGGCCAAAAACCGGTTGGCAAATTGTTGCCTGTGGAAGGAAGCTGCTTCGTTCTTGCCAGCTTCAGAATCGAAACGTTTTAACGAAGAAAATTGCATGGCTTAAGACAAAGCGAGTGTATGATAATCCGTGACAATTTTCGATTATTACGTCATCAAGCAGATAAGATATATGTTTCATTTTGAAGCACGATTAACCTAAATTCTTTAAAATAAATATTTCTTATTTCAAGACAAGCTTTAATGCCTAAAAGATTCCGATCAGGAAAGACAATCGCACTGATAAAAAACACTATCTACAATCTATGGCTTTTGGTATATGTCCAAAGATTGACCCTGAAATTTCGAATTAGATTTTTATCTGGAAATCTACGTTTTGAGTATACCTACTCTTTTTTTGTAATGATATTGATGTGAGAAGGAGATAAACCAGAAGGTGCATCCCCTAAAGGCCTGTATGGAATGGCCTCTCCATCGTGAAAAGAACAGAGTAGAAGGAAAGAAGCCGGGATCACAAGCCAATCTCAGAAAGTTAGATACGATCCAATATCCAATTTACTAAGTTTTTTAAGGGCTTCGAGCAGTGGTAAATTCTACGTTCGATAAATTAGGTTTAAATTTATCTCCAACTTAAATTTTTTTTCCAGACCCTATACTTAGAAAAAAATTACTGGGTATAGCCGGGAATCGAACTCGAGACCTCCTGGCTGCCAGCCAGACATGCTGACCACTACACCAGGGAGGCCGACCGATTGGGCTGTTAGTCAAAATTTTAATTCAAATTCGTTTGACTAAAACCAATAAATTACATTTTTACCTATACATCTTTATGTTTGTTATATATATATGTTGCAGTAAGAACTGGTTCTTACTAGTTAAAAAGCGTTTCACTGGATTCCCTTGTGGCAACTAGAGTTTACCGATTTTGGTTCAAATGTCTAGAATCTTCATTGTTGATCTTCCGCCCCATTATTGGGTGTTTATTTTCAAAATTGTTTAAACGAAAATGTCAAAAATTAGAAGCAAAGTTTTAGATTGTTCAACAATGTAGATTCTAGACATTTGAACGAAACTCAACCAACATCAGTAAACTCTAGTGGCCACAAAGGTATTCAGTGAAACGCGTTTTAACTAGTAAGAACCCGTTCTTACTAAAAAACGGGTTTATACGGCAACATATATATGCTTATTTGCACCAAGCAGAGGACTATACTACTATATTACCATTACACCACCGAAGAGAAGAATGATTAGTAACCAATAAAATCTTTTATTGATTTTTTTAATTATTGCGTCAATTTTAATAATTAATTAATAATTTATTATCAATTTTATTTAAATAATATCAAAACAAAAATGATTTAATTAGTTAACAATATAAAATTAATTGTTAGATTCATAAATAATATTATAAAAGACAATGCCCAATATTTCTGGGTTGTTTTTGTATTTTTCTCGAATCGAATGCATTCCTTTGCCTTCTGGTTTTTAATTCAAGATATCGCAGCTGAAAATAGGCCTCTCTTCACACACACACTCATACACACATACATACATACATACATAGAAACGCCTACTCTAAATATGTCCGAGATTAACGCCTTGCAATCGATCGATTTGATATCTCATGTAAACAAACGAAAATAAAAATTGGTTCGATAACAGAATGATTGAACGAACAAGATGATAGAGGCAAAAAACTCTCACACACACACACACACACAAACACACAGTTGGTGTTGTTTTCGAAAAAATATTTCAAAAATACCAGGTCTTGATGCATTTTGAAACAGTGCCAGAGTTCATTCAATTCATGAGAAAAAAAAGTCGTGGGTGTTTTTTTTTTTTTATATTTAAGGGGTTGAGAAGATGAGGTGCGGCGTTCTTACTGCGCACGGCACTGAAATAGACGCCGTCTAAACATACAATATACCTATAGAAAAGAAAATGTCAATTCCAAAGATGAATCATTATGTAATTTGAAAAACGAACAAAAAAAATCTACAAAAACTGAGAAAAAATAAAAGCTTTTTCAAGTCTTGCTACCTATTCGGAGAAATTTTAATAAAGTTGACACTTTGTTTTTTTTTTAATTGAAAAGAAATCAAAGAGGTTCTCCTCTACTTGATGCCAATAAACACATTTAAATATTGGTAAATGAAAATTACGGTGTTGCCACTATGTGGCAGAAATTGAAACTAACGCAATCGGGTCGCTATCACAAATGTCATAATATGCACAATCAAAGAATATTAATTAATAAATAGGTTTGGTTTTTGTTTAGGTATCTACTCTTATTAAACGAGCGAAAATTGTATATGTATTTATATGTATCTTTATTTATATATTTGTATCTTAGTTCTATTTTGAAAACGACTCTACCGATTTTGATGAAACTAACTCTATAAACAAGTTTAGAGGATGAGAAAACGATCTGGCTAGGTCTGGACCTCGACAAATTTCATCTTAATTGATCTTTTCTTAATTAAAATAATTATTTATAGATGAAAATCTCAATAAAAAAGTGTTAGGGCGCTCGTGAGTGCTGAGTGCTGTGTGGTGCGTGTCCGCTCCCTCCACCAAGTCGGTGGGGTCCTAACAATGTTGCGTGTGTGCAGGGCGTTGTTTGTGCCCTGATGGGAATCCGGGATGGGCGCCATCCGCTTTGTTAGCGGGGGAGGGGCTACTAGTTGGCGGTTGGCCCCTCCTTCCAGTCGATCCGATGCGATCGATGATTCGATGAGATTCGATGTTCGATGTTCGATGCTCAGCCGAGATCGAATTGCTTCACTTATATATTATCAGTCATGCAAAAGTGTCGCACGATCTGACTGAGTCATCTAGCGGCCGTGTCTAAAGGCTCGTCGCCAAAGCAACAGCGGGCCGCTACAAAAGTTTGTTTACTTTTTTTAAATTATATTTTATTTATTAATTGGTTTATTAATTTTTTAATACTTTATACCAAAAATTGTTATAATCTCCGAAATCGAAGCCTCAAATACAATGATACATTATTTCATGTAAAAAATTGCTTCAATAAAATTATTATTTATTTAATTAATTAAAAAACTCAATAAATTGTTATTTAATTAAAAAAAAATAATTATACGAAATTTATTTATATACATATATACACATAATCTGTGGACCACTAGAAAGCTAGAAATGCAAAAACTGGGTGCGGAGTGGGGATGGAGGTGGGGTGCAGTTGTGGGGGATCCGGGGCTTTGTTGGGGTGGAATGGGGCGGAGTGGTGGTGGAGATGGAGGTGCGTGGTTTCTGGAGAGGGGGGGAGGGGTAGGGGGGTATACTATATATATTTGTATTTTTTTTTAATTTGGTTACCGTGCATCGCTCGGTGGCTTCAGGTACTGTCATTTATCAACCAACTGTCAGAAGACCCAATTGAGAGAGTTCAAGCTTTCACCACCAGTTGGCGTATCTGCAATTTCTAGTTACCAATAGGTATACCTATTTATTTAAATGTATTTAGTTTAATGTTTTTCAAATCAATTGATTATAATATCCCTCATAGATTATTATTAGCTAAATCAATTCAGGATTTTCGAAATGTCAAAAATCAGTGACATTGTCAAGCTTAACTTGAAATTTAATTTTTTTTTGGATCCTATTCTATTGAAGAGTCGTATCTGTACTTTGGATTGGAATTCTTTACGATTCAATATTCGAGTCTTGGAAAGTGAATTTTCGAGGTTAAATCCTACCAATCAGGTAATTATCGATTTACCCCCACTCCTTGGATTCTCTCCCCCCTTCAGTATTCCCCTCATTCTTACTTACTCTTTTTCGTATTCTGACCTATTGATTTTTTTTTTGTTTAAAACCGATTTTTAAGGGACCCGCCTCTTTTCTAGTTTAATTAGCGTTATTTATCACACTTTATAAGGTATACGTAATTACAAACCCATTTGGATGTTTAATTATACTATAAGTAACCATGCCTGGTATGCTTGTAGGATAAATGAAGGCGTGGGTGTAGTTGATGAATGTACCCTGTACCCTGTACCCTGTAGACGTAGACAACCCGGGATTAAGAGAAAATGCGGGGGTGGAGACACCAGACATCTTTTGGACATTTAATTCTAGTCAAAGATTCGAAAATAAGCTACAAATAAGTTTACCTAAGAAAAAATCTTTGACTTTTTAAGTAAGTAAGAACTGCGAAACGTAAATAATTTATATCTACAATAATTTCTGACTGTTAATTCTACAGATCTAGAAATTAATTATTATTTGTTTTTTAAAAAAAGATCAATTAACAGGATTTGAACCTGTGAACTTTTTTCTATATCCAAAGAATGCGTTTACCCCATCTATGTTATATGTACAGGACGAGTTCTTAGATCTGTAGAATTAATTATTAAACTTTCGCGGTTTTCACTTGCTTAAAAATTAAACCTATGGTTTAAAGTAAATTTATCTAAAGCTTTATCACTTTTAATCAACGTATTCAAAATTCCGGAAAAAATAATATATTTGGGATATATATATATACATATGTATATATAGTTTTGTTTATTTTCAATTGCAATGCAATTGTTGCGATAGTTGTTGGGTCTTAAGCTGTTGATTTGTAAACGAACGCAGAACCCGGAGATCTAGCTGGTTGTCGGTTTGCCTCTGCTTGATTGACCTTCAGTGAAATGCAAGAAAACGAGAGGTTCGTTCGTTTTTCCTCTCTCTTCCTTTCCCTATTAAAAAAGATGACCGTCCCACTCACTAACTACTGACCTTTCAATTAATTTCCATTTCAATCCATTTCTCAACAATTTATTATTATTATTATTATTAGTCATACACATTCTTTCGTAAATACCAATCCAACATTTAACAAATCCCTTTCTTTCATTTTCCCATACTAATAATTAATGTAACCTATAATATTCTTGATGTGTGAATTAATTGTTAATATCTTCATGCATCATAAATTGGTTATTATTATTTATTATTAATTTGTCAATATTTTCACTTTATGGTTTTTAAAAACATGTACCTAATGCTCAATTTGATTTGATTTATTATAGACAAGCTGTGAAGCCCGCCTTCGACGGGTCTCTTGCTTGTCCTCTAGACCCACGGCCAAAAATCCATTTTCACACTCAAAATTAAAAAAAATATTTTTCTAAATAATTTTTTTTTTTTTCATTTTTAATTCTGCCGCCAGAGGAATATCTTTGACGTATTCACCCCAATCTTTTATCTATAATCTTTGAACAAATTTATATAGCCATTAGAATTAAAATTAATAATTGATTGACTACTGTAGCCTATACTAATCTATTGATTCATTGGAACAGTTTGGTGAAGGTTTCATCAAAATCCTCCCAATAGTTCAAGATTTATAAAGTCACAAACATATACATGTTTATAGATACTGGTGCCGCTTATAGCAGCGTGAAATATTATTTTAAATATTAAGAAAATAAAAATTAATTATAGATAAAAAATGGACTGTATGTAGGTTTATTAGAATTTAATATAAATTTTGGATTATAAAAATATAAATTTTAAAATTGAATACAAGTGATGTTAGGAGTAACTTAAAACTATATAAATACAGATAAAAGGTTTGAAAATTGAAGTTAAAATCAGCTATTTGAAAAAATACAAATATTCACAAAATAAAGTAAAATTTTTACAGGGTGCATAGGAAAGTCCCTTTAATCTGAAAATACTTGCGAACGGAGAGTGCTACAGCCATGCAAGTGAGGTAATGGTATAGTAAAGCGACTATGCCCGACCTAATGCAAACAACACCAGCGCCCCTAGTGGCGAAATGTGGAAGTTAGCCATTGCAAATCAAAAACGAAAAGAGATAGAGCAAAATTTCCAATTTGAAAGTTTTAGAGCATCAATTAATTAGTACGAAACGATATTTGGTTTCCCCGGAAAGGATAAATTACTGCCTGTATCCAAAAATGTCCATAATCTATGCGCGACTGTTCTACTCTACATATTTACATTTCGGAAATGTAGCAGTGTGCAGTTTGTGACTTTGTACTGTACTGTAATGTCTGAAAACTTTAATTTCCAATGCATTTAAAATTTTAGTTTAAAAGGTGTTGGCGCTATTTACACAAAATGGAGTGCATCGATTTTGGATATTTTTGCGGTATACAGGCGCCAATTTATCCTTTCCGTGTAAACCAAATATCGTTTCGTACTAATTAATTGATGCTCTAAAACTTTCTAATTGGAAATTTTGCTCTATCTCTTTTCGTTTTTGATTTGCAATGGCTAACTTCCACATTTCGCCACTAGGGGCGCTGGTGTCGTTTGCATTAGGTCGGGCATAGTCGCTTTACTATACGGTTACCTCACTTGCATGGCTGTAGCACTCTCCGTTCGCAAGTATTTTCAGGTTAAAGGGACTTTCCTATGCACCCTGTATATAAATCAATTGTATACAAATTAACATAAGAATATTAATTAATCAAACTTTAGATGAAGAAAATGGACGAATGCTTCTCGTTCACCCGGACTCCTTATCCAATCAAGTTATATTTGGTTTTCAAAAAACCTTAGGAAATTCTTGGAGGGATTTGAGAAACCAGTTCAATTTTATTAAAAATTAATTAATTAACGCCAATCGCGTTTTTAGGCAAATTGCAAAATATATGCAACACAATTTAATCTATTTGCTATTTCGTTGTAAATCAAATAAACAAATAGAAAAACTCAATATCAATCTCAATTGATGAAAAAATAAATAAATATATGCTTACGATCTATCTGCTATTAACATGAATTTTGAGCAATCTCAATAATTCATACTAGAAGCTCTCTGCGTAGGTTCAAAATAAAAAGGGTTATTTGTTTCTTCAAGGTAAAACATATGTGCAAATTGAGGTTAAAGAGGATTTTCCTAATTCTAAAATCATCTGGTCAGGAGAGAAACAAGCGGCGATTTCAGTAAAATTTAACAATTTTCCACTTTGCGAGGGGCTATCTCAAGAGCTAGGTGACTATTTCTAGCGAACGACATCAAAATAAGAAGTGAGTTTAACATTTTTGATCATAAGCTTAGCAAGAAAAGCAAGGAAATAGAGAGAAGATAGAAAATAGTGCCTCAAAAAATCGAGGTACACAGCTCCATCTATTTTTCCATTCGACACGGCGGTGAATTTTGAAAACGAGTTTTTTGGTGGTCAATTTGCTAGCACCAAATACTCATAATACGTTATTGTAAAAAGTGAAGTGAAAACATTTTTAAGACTAGGTACGCTTTTTTAAACTTTTATTTAATATTGGATTTTAATTTGGAATTTAATTTCTAGCAGCTAATCGTTAGAATTTTCCAAGATATGAAAAAGTACGTAGTCAAAAAGGGGGTTGTTGCGGAAAATTGAAGAGACTCTTGATAATTTCAACATTAAAATAAAAAAAAATGACATAGAAGCTTAAAAAGAAGAGCTAAAGTGGATTTTAATAAATATCAATTTTTTTTTTTTTTTTTCTTATTCAGACATGATGTTTTTGTGCCCCTTTGAACATTTTAATGGTTGTTTTGAACAACGAAAAGATCATGGAAAAAATGTACTTAAAATATATTTACGTATCATACAATTAACTGAAGTAATAAAGAAAGTACTTAAACTTGGAGTATTTTAATTGGAAAAGATATTTTTTTTTTTTATTTAAATCAACCGCTAATTAATTCATTTATAAACGCGATTGTTTCGAAATAATCAAATAATAATGAGCTAATAATAATAAAAAAAATTAATTACCGCGGAAATTAAAAATTATATATTTGTCTTATTTAGTGTTTAGTATAAAAGTATAAAATTAACTTAATTATAGACTGAAAAAACGATATATTTATAGTTAAGAAATTATATTTGATATGAATAGATGATGAAATTAAATCGATCTCTGTTCACTATGAATAAATCATATACGTATTTTAAGTATTCTCATTTTTTGTAGCAACTCTACATATATTAATAATTAAGATGCCGCTATTTGAACCAAGCATCAATATATGAAAATATTGTTATTTGAGTAAAATAGTGGAATAGTTAAATTTAATAGTTTGGTATTTAAATTGAATTAATACGTAATTAAGACAAGAAATGATATAAACTTGAATATTTTTTATAATGAATAAATATATAATTTAATTATTCATTTGGTTGAATTAATAAAAAAATTTATTTTATTTTATTTTCTATATTTATAACGTATAAAGTTCCTAATCAAATTTTAATATATATTAATATTCTTTATAATGTTATAGTGGGTTTTATTACAAAAAAAAAATCATTTAATAATGTAAACAACATTTTTGTTAATTTTTAAAAAAACAATATCTTAATTATTAAGATATTACTATTTGCAGAAAATCTATGTTGTTTTACTAGAAGTAAACAAGACATTCATTAGATATTAAGAGATATCTAATAGAATAAAATAGATCATTCAAGTATATAATATATTTGGATTAAATACTTCAAAATTTGTTCATATTTGGAATGATTTCGATATATCTTGATTATTAATAAAATATCTTTGGAATAAATAAGAGCTCATTAATAAATGCTCAACTCTATCAATAAATTTATTATAAATAAATTGTTTTTTCAGTGTAAGGCAGTTCAATATGAATAAATGATATACGTATTTTAAGTATTCTCATATTTTTGTATCAACTCTAGATATATTAATAGTTAAGATGCCGCTATTTGAACCAATCACCAATAAGTAAATTATGAAAATATTGTTATTTGAGTAAAATCATGTGAAAAACGTTAATATAAATATTGAAAACATGTATGGTTGAAATATAATATAAAACAAATATTAAATTTAAAGCACGTTTTTTTTTATTTCAAATATGCTGGGTTTATAAAAACACGTGTATGGTCTCTGCGGCCAACTCTCACGATTGGGTTTAAATTTAATAGAATTGTGTTGACTTAAATTTTCACTTTTTTTTTTTTTTTGTTTTCCCCCTTTTTCGGTCAATGTAAATTTGTACAATGTTATACAAATAGGTTTACATAAAAAAAAAAAAAAAAAGAAAATACAACGCACAAGCTTCATGACTTTTAATCAGCTTATTCAAAATTCAGGGGGGTGAATTTGCTTTCCAACTTTGCCTTTTTTTTTCTACTTTACTTAAACAGATTTCCAAGTCCATTGAGTAGGGGATGATAAGAAAATAAATAAATACATGATAGAAAGAGAGAGAGAGAGTTTTTATAAACGAATATATGTATGTCACTTATATGGGAAAAAGAAAAAATCAAATATTGTGGATATATATACAGGGTGCATAGGAAAGTCCCTGTAACCTGAAAATACTTGCGAACGGAGAGTGCTACAGCCACGCAAGTGAGGTAACGGTATAGTAAAGCGACTATGCCCGACCTAATGCAAACGACACCAGCGCACCTAGTGGCGAAATGTGGAAGTTAGCTATTGCAAATCGAAAACGAAAAGAGATGAGCAAAATTTCCAATTAGAAAGTTTTAAAGCATCAATTAATTAGTACGAAACGATATTTGGTTTACACGGAAAGGATAAATTACTGCCTGTATCCAAAAATGTCCGTAATCTATTCGCGACTGTTCTACTCTACATATTTACATTTCGGAAATGTAGCAGTGTGCAAATGCAGTTTGTGACTTTGTACTGTACTGTAATGTCTGAAAATTTTCATTTCCAATGCATTTAAAATTTTAGTTTAAAAGGTGTTGGCGCTCGCTTGATACAAACGGATTACGGACATTTTTGGATACAGGCAGTAATTTATCCTTTCCGTGTAAACCAAATATCGTTTCGTACTAATTAATTGATGCTCTAAAACTTTCTAATTGGAAATTTTGCTCTATCTCTTTTCGTTTTCGATTTGCAATGGTTAACTTCCACATTTCGCCACTATGGGCGCTGGTGTCGTTTGCATTAGGTCAGGCATAGTCGCTTTACTATACCGTTACCTCACTTGGCTGTAGCACTCTCCGTTCGCAAGTATTTTCAGGTTAAAGGGACTTTCCTATGCACCCTATGTATGTATAAATATGTATGTATGCATGTATGTATTTATAAAAGAAGAGGATTATGAATGGATAAAAAAGATCTCAGCTCAAAAAAAAAAAAAAAGGATTCCAGAAAGTATACCAACAAGAATGGCAGAGAAAAGATCAAAGTTTACAAATAGATTTATTAATATTTATCAATGACCAAGAAAATAAGAAAATTCTATAAATATAGGGTCACCCATATAAATATTTTTGACGATTTCAATCTATATAATAAAAATGAATTTCTTTTTCTTTGTAAGCGCAGATCTCTCAAATGCTTAAAACTTTGGGGCACGTGTTAAGATTAAAATTGAAAACTCAAAAACAGGATTTTTTTTATATATTTGGAAGGTATTTAGGATGCCCATAACAAAAAATTCCAAAATCAATTAAAGAAGACCATCTTAATATAATTATATATATACTAGCTTCAAGGCCCGCCTTCGGCGGACCTTTTGCTAGCCAGGAGACTTCGCCCCCTGGACCCTCACGTGGCTGTTTTATTGATGTTTTATACACGTGTAAAGAACACTTTCATATATCAACTCTTAATAGATTGATGAAGAGGACAAAGTATATCTCTTTATGAATGAATTTAAAAAATTTATATTTCCAGCAGAAGACAATATTTTATTGTCCCCTTCTGCTACTCAATTATTCGGCAAAAAGAACCTTTCAACTTAAATTAAAATAAAGTTTTTGTCTTGTAAAAATTCAATAAATAAGGTAAAAATCGTCATTTGGGGAGAATTATCCAATTAAAAAATTAAAAATAATAAACTTCTAAAGTTTATTATTAGATTATAGAAAATTTAGGTTTAATTAGGCTCAAAATAGGTTTTTAATAATTTCAATAGACTGAAATTTCCTAGATTTCAAAACAATATAACAATGGGTATTCAAATGATTTTGTTTTCTTTAAAGAATTCTACGGGCTAATTGAATTTTGGTTTGAATCTTTAAAATATATTTTTAAAGAAATTCTAAAAGCTAATTAATTCCTTTCAGTTAGTTTAGTTAGTATAGTTTTAATAATCATTTATAATTAACTTTGAAATAAATAAATAATATTGAAATGAATGAATGAGCTCGAATACAAAAGCCAAAAGGCTTAGTTCTTTTGAAATGGCTGAGGGTCTTAAATACAATAGAAAAAAGATGAGGTGAGATTCCCAAGGGTATTTTAAGGAAAATGATTTTTAAATAACATATTTTATTTTAAATTAAATATTTTTCATCTATATATATAATCAAACCTTGGCTGAAACTTTTTTAATTTTTTCTACCCTATTAAAGACATTTTTCAGAATTTTTTCACCCAACCCAAAAGAAGTTAGGAATTTTTGAAAAAATAGCTTTTTTTTAAATAACCATAACTTTTTCAAAAATTTAGTTATCATGACGTTTTTTATTTAAATTTATTTTAAAAAAATAGATAGTTTTTTTAAATCTTTGATGTAATATTAAATTCTTCTTCAACACTAATGTAGTTAGAACTATTGAGAATGAATGACACTCAAAAATCTGACAAACAGGGCCGTCAACACATGTTTAGTTCTTTTATTGTTTGGCAAGCTATGTTGGCTAACCTGAATTTTTTTTAGTTATTTCCTGAATTTTCCAATTTTCCGGGCAACTTTTCCATTTTTTTTTACGTATTAACCTGAATTGGACTATTACGAACATTTAAAAAAAAATTAGCCAAATTGGTCCAGGCATTTGAGAGATCTGAGCTTACAAAGAAAAAGAAATTCATTTTTATTACATAGATATATATTATATAAATTTATGTATAATTTAGTTTAAATAATTACACTACAATCAATTCACGGATTTCAATCCAATAGGCCAAGAGGGATAATAAAATTTCCAATAATGACAACAAACAGAAGACAATGAAAAAGTAAATCAATAAATAATTATGAGAAATCGATTGAATATAAGTAAATAATACTGTAGGCTATCATTCATTTATTTAGCCTGTAAATAAAAAAAATCGGATATTGTGGATATACCATATATATAGGGCCGGTCCAAGGCCAGATGCAAGTGATGCAGAGCATTATGGCGGCTTACAAAACTATCCTAGGGGCGACCCGGTATAATTACCATATACAATTCATTATTTAATATTTATATATTTTATAAATAATCTTGTTTTAAATAAAGATGTTCTGACAGAGGCCAACCAGATTTATAATAAATTATATAATTTTTGATAATGAGTTGAAATTAAAATGAACTTAGATTATTTATATACATAGTAATCAAAATCTGCGATTCATCACTATTTTTTATTTTGATTCAAGGTAATTTCATCTTTAAGATAAAATCTGTATCATTTTCAAAAAATTTATTTGTTACTTTACCATACGGGGTATGGTCAAGTATTGTAATCGTGTATGAAAAAAGTGGTTTTTTCGCTTCTTTTTTTTTTTTTTGAAATATCTCAAAAACGGCTGAAACTATTTTGATTAAAAAAATTGAGCGAAAACATGGTATTGGGGTCTACAAAAAAGCTCTAATAAATGAACATCGAAAAAATTATATTTTTCGAGATGTTTTGTCAAAATGTCTGTTAGTCTTTTTGGGCGAGCTAGCTCAAAAACTAGTATGAATATCAAAACGAAATTTTACATGTAGTAAAATCTAGGCCATTTTGTACACATAATTAGTGGGGCCCTAGAAGTCTAAAAATTCAAAAACTAAAAAGTAAAAAACCCGAAATAAGGGAGGTTGTAGGGTCAAAAAATGAAAATCTAGGCACTTGTACCAAACTCAACCAGAAGTGTATGGTAAAGTCTAGTGGATGGCCACATCAGAACGTGTCAATTTATTTATTCTAATCGTTGCAAGAAACCTAATACTAAAATTTGGTGCAATTTGGATGAAGAGTGTGAAAAGGGTCTTAAGGATAATTAATGAAAAAGTCACTTAATTTGAATCGACACGTCGTTAAATAATTTAAGGGGTTGATTATATTTAATAAGGGCGGGAAATAGTTCACTACCCTCGTAAAGAACATATTTCATAGAAGGTTCCAGTAGGAAAATCCGGGCACTTCTTTGATCCCTCTCCTTATATTGCAACTCAATGGAAGGGGCGGGGGGGGGGGGGGGGGGTATGGAGGTGGAATTTTTCAAATTTTCAAAAAACACCTTCAAAATGCAAATCTAGATATGAAATGCTATTTCTTATCTAATCATCTAGTTTATTTATAGTTACTTTACCAATATTTTTTTTTTTACTTTAACCAATGCGAAGTATGGGTAAAGTATTGTAATCGGTCTGGCGGCAAGCGCGAGTTCAAAGGGTCCTCAGGTAAAGACTACGGAACCCATGGACTCAATTAAGGTCACAAATTGAAGTATTCAATTAGATTGAATTTTAGCACGTGACGATTTTGACAAAAATTACCTGGGGTCTCGTCGAGAGGCCAAAAAGTGCCATTTTTTTTTTGGAAGTGCGTGCGGATGGATGGATGGATGTTATCGTTTATTTCGTCCACGATTTTTTCCATACCGTTGCACCGATTGAAATGAAAATGAAAACCTAACATTATTTTAACAAAATGATTAGTTTTTGGTACATATCGGCCCACAAACATTAGTACTTTATTTCAGTACTTTTTTAGTTTTTTCTAAATATCTTGAAAATGACTTAACCAATTTTGATGAAATTTAATATTATAATTGAGTACCTTGAGGACCACAAAAATGGTCATATAAATTTTTTTGTAAAATTATATTTTAAAGTACTTTACCCTAGACTACGATAGTTCATTGGATAAACTTTAGCAACGATCCGTTGCAGTTTATTTTTTTTAAAGAAACTATTTTTTTTTTTTAATTTTCATTGATAAATGGCCAACTACTCGTAAAACGTTTTGATTTCTTATTCACATGTTTTAGAGAGGAATTTGCAGTAGTATTATTATTTTTTCATAATTTTAGGATAATATTTTCAATTGAAGGGAATCATTAAGATCTATTAAAGAAATTCTTTAGATAATTTGTTAATTTTTTTTTTAGAAACATTTATTCGTGTCAAGTTTTCTAATTCTGTTTCATATTTTGCCAGGAAATATAAATTTCGCTTTACTAAAATATGCTGGCGCGTGGGGAGAGAAATTAAGATGAAGAGATGAGACAGACAGACAGACATTGATAGAGAGAGAGAGAGAGAATAAATTAATTGGATGAAATTATTTTTTATTTTTATTCAGATAAAATTAAACTTGTATGAACAGGTGTAAGGTAGAAGTAGAAGTAGAAGTTACGAGTGGGTTAAGAATTATATTTGCGACCCTAGGGCCTTCAAATGATGTTTGCGTGTTTTGATGCAAACACCTGTCGCAGCCGCGTCACGATTTCCGCAACGACGATGACGTCATCGGCACCCCCACATACAATAAACACTTCACTTACCCAGAAAAAATATCAACACTTTGAAGTGCTCTCGCAAATACTTTTAAAATTATTTATTTATTCCTCTCTTGTGTACTTAGGTATTAATAAATTTTACTTCTTATTATTTCCTCAATGAAAATAGCATTTAGTAAATAATAAAAAAAAAACAAGTGCATTGTTTTACACGTGTATAATTTATAACGACCTTAATATACTATATATATGAAGAATCCCAAAAATTTAGTCGTTAATTAAAAAAAAAATGAAATATTGTCAATTTTATGATCAAAGAACTAAATAATATATAAATAATATGCAAGGGCTGATCCAGGGGTGGCGGAGGGGGCGATCGCCCCCCACCCATACAGGCCCGTGCCTGGTGGGAGTGCAACACGTGCGTCGCACGCTGAGGCCAAAAAACGGCGGCCAAATCGACAGAGATTTTTTTGACCCATTTATAATTTATTTGCAATCAACCATTTGAACGGGTTTAAAGTAATATTTGATAAAATTGATTAACAAACCGCATTTAAACATTTTTTATTTTAGCGAACTTAAATATGAGATATGAAATTTGTAAAAAAAAGCATTTTTTTTTTAAATAGTAAAATTGAAAACAAAGTTCTATGTGTGTGTGGGGGCGTCTCTGGCCCCCCCCCCTCTCACTTGGACAATTCGATCGCGACACACTTTCGAGATAAAAAATAGATCTTATATACATCGGGGACCTTATATACATTCTCCCCCCCCATAAAAAATTCCTGGATCCGCCCTTGATAATATGAAATGTTATAGGAATACACCAAGATAGCACTCGATGTAAGAAAAGAGTACATTTTTGGTCCATAGATGGATGTCTTTTGTACGACAATAAAAGAAACTACATATTTGTTTACTTTTAACAATGAAAGAAAGAAAGAAATAAACAATTGCGCAATAATAGAGTTAAAATGATTACTTGAATTCGTAATAAAGACTAACCTGTTTTAACTTCAATTTGTGTGAGTTTACCTGTAAATTAGCAAAATTGGTGATATCTAAAAACCTTCTATTTCTCATTTATTTATTTGTCCGATCATCAATAATTGAAGAAAAAATAAAAAAATCTAATTTAGTGAAGGGGGATTTTTCGCTCTAAATATGTTATTTTTTTCATGTTCAATAAAATTAAAATCTCAATTCAATTTAATTAAAACATAAAAGCGAACAACATATCGATTTGTTAAATATAAAATTAATTATAATATGAAAAAAATTACTTATATATGATTATTGTTTATTAAATTCTCTGATTGTTAAAAGTAAACAAATATAAAAATACTTTTTTTTTAGATTAATTTTTCTTGATGAAAATTTGTAGTATTTTTTTATTATATTTGGTAGAATTATTGAAATTTTTCAGAAGTATATTTGTCTAAAAATAATTTGAGTATTTTTATATATTTGTTTACTTTTTAACAATGAGAGAAATAAATAAACAAGAACGCAATAATAGAGTTAAAACGATTAATTAGATTCGTAATAAAGACTAACCTGTTTTGTTATTAAAATCCAAATCTCGATTTGTGTGAGTTTAGCTGTAAGTTAGCAAAATTGGTTGATATCTAAAATCTTCTATTTCTTATTTATTTATTTATTTGTCCGATCACCAATTAGGGAAAAAATAAAAAAATCTAATTTAATACAGACTATATTTAATGCAGGCTGATTTTTTGCTATAAATATGTTTCTTTTTCATGTTCAGTAAAATTAAAACTAAATTCAATTTAATTAGAACATATCGATTTGTTAAATTATACAAAATTAATTAAAATATGAAATTAATTACTTATATATGATTATTGTTTATTAAAGTCTTTGATTGTTAAATGTAAACAAATGTGGATTAATTTTTTCTTGATTAAGAATTTGCCAATATATATTAAATTAATCTAAAAAAAAGAGTTTTTTATATTGATATTATACTATGGTATATAACAGGGGTGGCCACTAACCTTAACTTTGGGAGCCGCAAATTTATAAAACTGTTTCACACCGAGCCACATTGTTTGGAGATTAATTAATGGTTTATTAAAAAAAGACACCTTTTTTTTATTTTATAAAATATAAATGAAGTAACATATATTTTTTGCTCTACTTACTTATAATATTACAAATTACAAATTAATTTAATTTTTGTATTATTATTTTTTTAATTTAATTATTATACAGGGTGGGGCATAAAGATCTACCACATTTTGAAGAGATATAAAAAATGAAAAAATTTAACTAGAAAAAAACTAAATATATTTTTGAAAAGAAAATAAATGAAATTTTTTTTAAATGTATTTTAAACATTATCAGACAAAAGGGAGGGGGGGGGTCAAAAAAAATTCTAGCCCTTTTGACCAAACTCAACCAAATTTTGTATACATATTCTGTGGGCCCCAAAAGGCTAGAAATGCAAAAACTAACCAAATTTTGTATACATAGTTTGGTCGAAAAGGCTAGAATTTTCATTTTTGACCCTCCCTCCATTTTGGGTGGTTAGTTTTTGCATTTCTAGCCTTCTGAGGGTCCACAGAATATGTATACAAAATTTGGTTGATTTTGGTCGAAAGGGCTAGAATTTTCATTTTTGACCCTCCCCCCATTTTGGGTGATTAGTTTTTGCATTTCTAGCCTTTTTGGGGCCCACAGAATATGTATACAAAATTTGGTTGAGTTTGGTCGAAAGGGCTAGAATTTTCATTTTTGACCCCCCCCCCCCCTTCTTTTGTCTGATAATGTTTAAAATACATTAAAAAAAAATTATTTTATGTTCTTTTCAAAAATATATTCAGTTTCTTTTTAGTTATATTTTTTCATTTTTTATACCTCTTCAAAATGTGGTAGATCTTTATGCCCCGACTTGTACTTTTTAAAATCCGTATTATTCAATAGGGTTCAAGAGCCGCACGAGATTGAGTGAAGAGCCGCATGCGGCTCGCGAGCCACGATGTGGCCACCTCTGGTATATATTATTCAAATTTTTCTCAGATCAACAGTATCGATTTGTCTAAAAATATTACTAGTATTTTTATATTTGTTTACTTTTAACAATGAGAGAAATAAATCAACAATAATCAGTTATAAGGGGAGGTCTAATATGCGATTCCTAAGTATTTGAGTCTTACGTATTTCAAACGCGTTTTACCTACGTATTTTGAATACAACTTAAAGTCTACGTCTAGACATTAATAATTTCATTAGATTTCATATTATGATACTCTCTCTCTCTCTCTCTCTCTCTCTCTCTCAATTATTTAATCAATATAAATTTTTCATCATATTAAAATAAATTTCTTTTATATTAGAAATCAAATCTTTCAATGTTTCTCATCATTTCTAATTATACTAATAAGATTTTTATCAAAATAATAATACTAATAATATTAAGTGGATTTTTCCTTAGATTTATAAAGAATGAATGAATGCGCTTTTTCTCTCTTTTATTCATTAACCTTTCAGGTTATTTTCATAAAAGTACTTTTTTTTAACTTTCTATTCAATCATTAATAAAAAGAAAATTCTATTTTTTCGTTTATACCGGGTGAGTTTTTTATCTTGAGACAGTCTTATAACTCAAAAACAGTGCATTATATGAAAAAAAGTTTCAAATAAAAGTTTATTTATATCAGGGGGGAAACTAAACTACGCTATTGTTTGTTGACCTAGAACAAGCTTTCAAGGGTATTTCGAAGTCAAGTTTTGTTTTTTAAATGGAAACCAATATTTTTCGTTACATAGCCTAAATCTACACAAAAAACTGAACAACTTTGATAAGAACTATTTTTTTATACGACATCAAATAAAAAAAATATTAAATCAATTAGATCTAAAAAAAAATCCAAATAATAATTATTCTTAACAATTATTCTTATTATCAAATAATAATGATCAAATATTTAATTATTATATAAATAATTTAATAATTTTCTGTGACATTCCAGCGTGTATCGCAAGTCTTCTGGATGAACCAAACGTCTGTCTTCAACAAAAAAATGCTTCATTTTTATTATAGTAATACATATATAACATATATATATATAACTATCTACTGAATTTTAGTTCTATTAAGTAGAAAATAATCTATTAAATCTGTGTATACTCAATGAAGTTTAAAATTATTATAAATACTTATTTTCATTGTTGTGACTGTTTAATTTAATAATTATTTATTTAATAATTAAATATTTGATTTTTTGAGATCTAATAATTGATTTAATAATTAATTATTCAATCATTATTGTTTGATAATTAAGTTGAATAATTGTTAAAAATAATTATTAAGATTTTTTTTGAGATCCAAATTAATTAATATTTTTTTTTTTAATTTGATGTCATTTAAAAAATAGTTCTTATGAAAGTTGTTTAGTTTTTTTTCCAGATTTAGGAAATGTAATGAAAAATATAGATTTCCATTTAAATAACAGAACTTGACTGGTTTATCCTATCGGGCTTAGGACAAATTAGTTTGGACTAGGCTATACTAGTTAACCTATCGCTTATAGGAAGAACTAGTTTAGCCTAGGCAAAACTAGTTTGTCCTAAAATCTGTTTTAGGTAACATATATATAGATTATAGGTCTATCTTTATTCTTTTTCGAGTAAATAAATTCTCTCTAGAGGTCTCTATTATAAGCGTATTGGAAGAGAAACAATAATCAGTATTTGTTGATGGGAACAATCCATGATCGCAATAGACAGTAGAATTCTCTCTCTCTCTCTCTCTCTCTCTCTTTCTCTCTTTAATATCAATAAAATCGTTTATTTTTGCTTCAGCTATTTTCTACTTTCTTAGAATTGTTCAAAATTCAAAAAATAATAAATAAATTTCTAATTGAAATAGTATAAACTATCGATATAGTGGAAAACTTTTGAAGTTTTTTCAAATTGTTAATATCATTTTCAGATGAGAGGCAAGTAAGTAAGTATAATTTATTAATAGATGCATGCATCATCATCACGTGATAAATTCAGAAAATGAGGCTAGCATATTGGATAATGTAAACACGGAAATGATGTTCTGTCGATGATGTTTCATATCTATATCTCTAGAAATAGGAGAGGAGAAGAGTCAGAAAATACGGCCAAGTGAGAGCAGGCCTCGAATTTATCTAGATAGATTGATTGAATTCTTAATTTTATAATGATTATTGTTTTGATATTTGAAAACTTTCAGGGGGAACTAAAATAAAAAAATAATATATTGGGGATATATATATATATATATAATTATATATATAGGATGAGTTTTTTATTTTGAGACAGTCCTATAACTCAAAAACAGTGCATTATATGAAAATAAAGTTTCAAATAAATGTTTATTTATATCAGGGGGAAACTAAACTACGCTATTGTTTGTCGACGTAGAACAAGCTTTCAAGGGTATTTCGAGGTCAAGTTCTGTTTTTTAAATAGAAACCTATATGTTTTGATTCTGTACATATTCTTAATCTAGAAAAAAAAACTGAACAACTTTCATTAAAACTATTTTTTTATTCGACATCAAATTGTTGAAAATAATTATTAGGATTTTTTTGAGATCTAATTGATTTAATATTTTTTTTTATTTGATGTCGTATAAAAAATAGTTTTAATGAAAGTTTTCTAAATTAAGAATATGTACAGAATCAAAAACAAAACTTGACCTCGAAATACCCATGAAAGCCTGTTCTAGGTCGACAAACAATAGCGCAGTTTAGTTTCCCCTCTGATAGAAATAAACTTTTATTTGCAACTTTTTTCATATAATGCACTGTTTTTGAGTTATAAGACTGTCTCAAGATAAAAAAAAATTGGGTATATATATAAATTAACGTTAGGTGAACGCGAAAGTTAAAACTTTTTTTTGCGGGCTTAACGCAGAGGATGCCGGATCATACCCGGCTGGGTCCTATCTTTTTTCAACTCTTAGTTCAGTATCAAAACGAATCAAGTCCCAATTGCACCAAAATAGGGCAGTGTCCTGATAAAAAGTTTTAACTTTCGCGTTCACCTAACGTTAACATTAAACATTCCAAATAAAAATTTATTATTGAATATTCGAACAAAATTCATCTGTTTCGATTCCCCAAATAATCAGACAGATGGACTTTATATACATATATACGGTATATATATATCCCTAATATATTATTTTTTGAGAGTCTAATAAGGTTCTGTTTTACGTTTGTACGTTACTCGAAAAACTAATAAATGGCAGAAAATGTGTGGAGAATTATTTATTTATTTATTTTTAATCTAAAATAAATATCTGATGATATGGATGGGTATAAATTTGTAATTCGCCGGGGACGCCGACGCCATGGCCAAATGGCAGCCGGTGTCAAAGATTTCGACAGCATCCATTTCGTCGAATATATATCTGGAAATAAATATCTCGTGAATTAACAAGTGAAACACTGGCACTCTCTTCATGCTACTACTACTACTACTACTACTACTCAGTATACGCCAAGGCTATTCGAGCAAGGCGTGTGCTTGCATATAGATAGACCATACTGGATGAGGATGAGGAGGGCTCCCCTGTACGAACCCAACTGCCTCACTCATAACGCCAAATGAGAATTGGATAACCCGGGGACCGAATATTAGAGGAGAGCACACGTTCCATCCACAACATGCTGCTACTGCTGCTGTTACTGTTACTAATACTACTACTACTACTACTACTACTGCTGCTGCTTCTTTAATGGAAATCACCGACATGATGAGACCATTTATTAATATCAATTGGACGACGAGGAAGGTTATTAAACTAAATAAATAAATAAATAATTACATAATGCAGCCACATTGCTGCTTCATGCGCTACACTTTTGAGAGCTCAACAGTACTTAGTATCCGTTTTTAGCTCACCATTGTCACATAACAACATAGTTATTTTGAAATGAAAAGATTTATGTAGGTACTTGCATCGATTTGAACTCATAGACATAACGGATAGAATATTTCTAATTAAAAAGGCTGATGATAAAGGTCAAACCTTCAAATCTATAGTCTCTAATAAATAAATAATCTCAATATATACAGTGAAACCCCTCAAATCTGAACCCCGGAAATCCGAAATCCCGGGAAATGCGAACGCAAAAAAGAGAAACTTATTTATTTAGTCATAAAACAATTATGTATATATTCTACATTATAACTTTATTTTACATAATTAGTTGAAAAATTAACAAAGAAGTACAGTTAGCTTACCTAACAAAGTGTAAGTGTGTCTATATACCTACTTATGTCATCCAGGGTTGAAAAACGGTAAAAGTTGGTTATTCGAAATTCTTTAGATTAATCACTTTGCAAAAACAATGAAATAATAATAGAAAAACTAAATATCACTTATCTTCAATTGTCGAAGTTGCTTTCGGCTAATCCGGACAAATTGAAATCCGAACAGGCTACAACCTCAATTAGTTCGGATTTGAGGGGTTTCACTATATATATGAATATTTATTTGCATCAATAAGAAGACACACTCAGTGATTGCTCTTTATAGTTCTTGTTTTCTGACCTAACCTGATTGACATTCTTTGACCATCAACAAACAATGATTGTCGCATTTCTTCGAAAAAAAAATAATATATTGGGGATATATATATAATATAAATATTTTTTCAAACTAAATATCTATCTACATGAAGAAGTTGGGAATAATACGATTCTTTTAATTAATAATATATTTTTAAATAAACCAAATTATACACTGCTTAATATATTTATTTATTTATTAAAATAGTAACAAATATCTGTACACTAACAGACGACGTTTCGATCACAGATTAGAGATTTAAACGTCGTGTATTTGTGTGTGTGTATGTGTTATTGTTGTAATAAATAAATATAGATATTAAACATCAGAGTATACTTAATGTGCTTTATTTCAAAAAGTTCTAATACCATAAACTGTTCAACCACCAAAGCTTTAATAATAGAATAGAAAATAAAATGCTTGCTCGTTTGTAATATTTGCCATGAAAGCAATAAGAAAGTAATTAGAGAATACACCAAGACAGCGCTCGATGTATGAAAAAAGTACATTTTTGCTTCATAGATGTATGTCTGTCTTTTGTACGAAAAGAAAAGAAAGTACATATTTGTTTACATTTAACAATGAGAGAAATAAATAAACAATGACGCAATAATAGAATTAAAATGATTAATTAGATTCGTAATAAAGACTAACCTTTTATAATTCTAAAAGCGATTTGTGAGAGTTTAGCTATAAGTTAGACTAATTGTTGATAATATCTCAAATCTTCTATTCCTTATTTATTTATTTGTCCGATCATCAATTCAATAAAAAATAAATAATCTAATTTAATACAGACTATATTTGATGCAGGCTGATTTTTCGCTATAAATATGTTGTTTTTTTTTATGTTCAGTAAAATAAAAATCTCAATTCGATTTAATTAGAACATATCGATTTGTTAAATTATACAAAATTAATTAAAATATGAAAATAATTACTTATACCTATATGATTATTGTTTATTAAATTCTTTGATTGTTAAAATGTAAACAAATAGATAGAAAAAATAGAAAAATTTCTTTGAATTTTCAAAAAAGTATTAACAAAACCATTTCATAATCAAGGAAAAATTATTTTCAGAAATTCCAGATACAAATTTTATCGAAATATTCAACTTTGTTTTTTTTTTAATGCTTTTTTGAAAATTTCAAACTTTTTTTTGATAATTCAAAGAAATTTAAAAATTTATTTTTAAATTGGGTTAGCCCTACAAATTCCCAATCAGATCCCCAGTTGGAATACGCTTACTGGGCATGACTTATCAGTACCCAATTGGGTCCCAATAATATAATAAGTCAATTTCTAGTCGGGTTTAATTAAGAAAAAAATAAACAACAATAAAACAAATTAAAGCTGTTTGAAGATGAGACCCTGAGAGATCGATTTGTCGACCCAAAAATCCCCTAATCAGTGAAACGTTGAAGCCGTTTTCGAAAAAGTGATTTTTATCGAAATCGTTAGAGCCGTTTTCGAGAAACAGATTATATATATAAGTGGTTTCCACTGATCAAGCCAATCGAAATATTTGGATCTATTAATCACTTAATTAAATAAAATTACTAATAATCTAATTTAATACAGGCTGATTTTTCGCTATAAATATGTTTTTTTTTCATGTTCAGTAAAATAAAAATCTCAATTCAATTTAATTAGAACATATCGATTTGTTAAATTATACAAAATTAATTAAAATAAATGAAAATAATTACTTATATATGATTATTGTTTATTAAATTCTTTGATTGTTAAATGTAAACAAATATAAAAATACTTTATTTTATTTGTTTACTTTTAACAATGAGAGAAATAAATAAACAATAATCATATATAAGGGGAAGTCTATATGGGATTCAAAAGAATTTGTGTTCAAAACCAGATATATTCTTAAATTACACATTGTAATATGTATTAACTTGTCATTATATAATTTCATATTTTAATTGATGATCAGACGAAAAAAGAGAAAACAAAACTAATCTAGATGGGTTAATTGAATTTAAATTCAATTAAGCTATTTTTTTTTGATAAAATTCGTATCAAATGGTTAAATAAATAAATAAATAAAAGGCGTGTGACAAATATAAAAGAACGTTGTCATATTTCCTCCCGTTTTTTTTTTAATCTAATATCCAAGGATGATGCTGATGATGATGACGGTAACTTTTTAGCGCCATGTGTAGAGAGAGATGAGAGGGGATTAATTCGGGTGAGAAGCGAGTGTATTTTATAAATTCTCGGGGCTTATCAGAAAAGCATGGGGGGGGACAAAAACCCCCGGGGAAAAAAGATAAAAAAACCTCGCACACGCCCGTTGTGCTAGAATTTGTGGGTTGGTGTGGCGAACCGAAAGACCTTGGTTCGCTCCTTATCACTCGCCGGGTTTGTTATCAGTCGAGCTAGAAAAGTCCGGTCCAGGACGGGGGGTTTCCCTCCCCCGCAGAATAAGATACATCATCCAGGAGACAAATGGTCAGTCGTTTATTTCTCGGCTCTAAGGGCGCTTATTATTAAATAAAATATCGAACTTAATCAAGCCGACCCCGGGCCGGCTTAAGTCTTTTCATTTTGTGCTGATCGATGTCGACGTCGGCTGTTCATACAAGATTATCAACTTCCCCTTGGAAGCCTGAACTGAACTGAACTGAACTGAACACCCGTTGCGGCCGGAAATGTTGTAAGGAAGCCGTTTCAATGTTCTTGGGAGAAAACTTACAAGTGCAACTTTTGTACGTTTATGACGCCGACAATTTCTCGTCAACAAGAGGTTGGTTATATGATCTCATTTATCTAAAATCAGCAAATGCAGCAGTATAGTGCCCCCTTACCCTTTACACAAATACGCCTGCCATATAGACAACCGAGACTACAAAGAACTAATACAGAGTATATATAACGTTAACAATACCATTATTGTAGATCTAATGGTGTTTGTTCTGTGTCAAGCCACAATACTTTGATAAAGAGATTTTACAGGGCTGCTTTGGTACTTTGCGTTAGAGTCATTCAGGAGGGAATCAAAAAAATAGTTATTAGCTTTTTTATAAAAAATAGCTTTAACAGGTTTCATAGATGGTTCTTTGATTGCTAGGTTAATTAAATAAAGTTTATATTTTTGTGATTGAATGTATTGAAAGTTCAATTTTTATTAAAATCACAAATAACACTGATCAACAAAAAATTCCCCCCATAAATCTAACAATGGATTCCAGTAGAGTTTTATACACTGATTTATCATACAATTTTCCGATTTTTTACAACACGTCAGAGTTTTGAGCTATTATCGGTCAAAATGACGAAAAAGACCTATTTTCGAGTCCAATTAAATATTAAACCGCAATATTTGAAATCAAAATATTTTGTCGACATAAAAGAAAACATCTTCCTCTTTGATTTTCAAATTACACCTTGTTTTTAGCTCAATTAGAACTCGAGTTATAACTAAAAGACTAAGACCATATGTTTTTATCTATGTTTTTTATCCTTTATAATCACGTAGTTTTAGTTTTTTAGTTATAACTCGAGTTCTAATTGGTTCACTAAATAGTTACAATTAATTACACTAAAAATTAAACAAAATTATCTCCCCGTAAACCTAACAATCTATTCCAGTAGAGTTATATACACTGATTTTCATGCTCTTTGATTGTTAGTTTAATTAAATAAAGTATATATTTTTGTGATTGGATTTATTGAAGGTTCAATTTTGATTAAAATCACAAATAACACTGATCAACAAAAAATTACCCCCCTAAATTTAACAATGGATTCCAGTAGAGTTTTATACACTGATTAACCCGATTTTTTACAACACGTCAGAGTTTTGAGATATTATCGGTCAAAATGACGAAAAAGGCCATTTTAACCTATTTTCGAGTCCCATTAGATATTAAACCACAATATTTGAAATCAAAATATTTTGTCGACGTAATAGAAAACATCTTCCTCTTTGATTTTCAAATTACCACTTGTTTTTAGCTCAATTAGAACTCGAGTTATAACTAAAAAACTAAAACTACGTGATTATAAAGGATAAAAAACATAGATAAAAATATAGTCTTTTAGTTATAACTCGAGTTCTAAATGAGCTAAAAACAAGTGGTAATTTGAAAATCAAAGAGGAAGATGTTTTCTATTACGTCGACAAAATATTTTGATTTCAAATATTACGGTTTAATATCTAATGGGACTCGAAAATAGGTTAAAATGGCCTTTTTCGTCATTTTGACCGACAATATCTCAAAACTCTGACGTGTTGTAAAAAATCGGGAAATTACATGATAATCAGTGTATAAAACTCTACTGGAATCCATTGAGATTTCGGAAATTTTTTGTTGATCAGTGTTATTTGTGATTTTAATAAAAATTGAACCTTCAATAAAGTTGTAGCGGCTCGCTGTTGCTCTGGCTACGAGCTTTTAGACACGGCCGCTAGATGACTCAGTCAGATCGTTGCGACACTTTTGCATGACTGATAATATTTCAGTCATGTTATAAGTGAAGCAATTCGATCTCGACTAAGAATCAAAGGAGGAGCCATCCACCAACTAGTAGCCCCTCACCCGCTAATTAAGCGGGTGGCGCCCAGCCCGGCTTTCCACCAGGGCACAAACATCGCCCTGTCCAAATCATTGTTAGGATCCCACCAACTAGGTGGGGGCGTGGACACGCACCACAACGCACTCAACCGAGACCCTAACAAATTCAATCACAAAAATATAAACTTTATTTAATTAACCCAACAATCAAAGAGCATGATAATCAGCGTATATAACTCTATTGGAATACATTGTTAGGAGATAATTTTGTTTAATTTTTGACGATCAGTGTAATTAATTGTAACTATTTAGTGTACCAAGAGGAGACCGCTGGACGTCAGTTAATTCGATGGGGGGGGGAGTCTCTAAAGTTCAGAAACACGATCCGAAATCCAAGTAGACGTAAAATAATCCGATACTGGACGACACTGGTAAGAGACGGGTGGGTATGGCGTAGAAATTGAGATTCACTGAAGAAAAGATCATCTATGGTAAGTAACTAGATAAGTATTTGTTGATCACAACAATAAAATAGTAAACAAGCACTCATTTAATCTCAATAGTAAATAAAAATACACGGCATAGCAAAAATTTAGGCCACTACTTCAGAAGTTCTTCTTAATTTTAATTAAAATAAGCTTCAGTCTCTAAATCTTTTTAGCTTCTAGCTGCTTTATGTCACAAGCAATAAGTTTTGAATTTCAATATCTTTTTGTTTTTGTTATTTTTAAGACTAGTAATTTAAGTAAATAATATACCATTTATTTTCCCACAGATACAACCTAATAAATTAAGTAGGAGATAATTTAAACATAATTATAGAACGGAGAATTTACCACTGCTCAAGTCTTTAAAACTCAGTAAATTGTATTTTATCTAACTTTCTGAGACCAGACTTGTGATACTGATTTCTATCCAATAACTTACACTCCATCACTCATTCTACATCATGTCTAAAACCAGTTATCCACAGATACCTCCGACCGCTGCCCAGCCCATAAAATCACCTCTTCTTCTTGTTTTCATGATGGAGGGGCCAACCCAGGCCTTTAGGGGATGCACCTTTTTGGTGTAATTCCTTCTCTCATCATTTTCATTAAAAAAATAATAACCCGTGTTTCGCTTAATCTGCAATCCTTCTCAAGGATGAGCACTAAGGTGTCCTTTATTTTGGGCATTTTTATGCTCCCAGAGGATTCGTATAGTTCGAAATAAAGGCCGTGAATAGAAGACCACTCTTTCTTTAGAGGTAATGATGCCAAAATACAAGTTCAGACCTGTTTCAGACTAGTAGAGATTATTTTTTTAATATCTATATTATTCTAGGAACGGCCCTTTTGAGGTAAGATATTTAGATAGCATAAACCGAGGGGTGAACGGTGACCTAATATCGTGTACACCTACTTCCGCTTCCAATTTCATTTCCAAGTAGAAGGGGCATTTTCTAATGAATTTCAAAATAACTCCACATAATTCCAAAAGCGTGTACACCTTATTCCAATCGCGGTTCACCCCTTGGCATAAACTAAACTTCAAAACCCCAAAAAGCTGAAATTTTGCAAGACGATATAAAAAGTGATTTTTTTAATTTTAAAACCCACTACGGAGTCCAGGGGACGCTACGTCCTCCTGGTCAGCAAGATGCCCGCTGATGGCGGGCTACGCAGCTGGTATATCTATATAATTTTAAACGTAAAAGATTAAGTGAAATGGCATTGTTTTTGTTTTCTCATCCTCTCATTATCATTTTAAAAAGCGTAAGTAAATAGATTTGTTTGTTTGTTTGTTCTGAGAGTGATTGAGCTGAAGAAGATTCATTAAAACATGACGTCGAAATGGAATTTTCCTATAGATATAGGTGTAGAGAAGAAGAAAGTAGGGTAAGCGCTGATTAGAGAACTAGGGTGGAGAGTGGAAGGTAAATTGTTAGGGCCGTTTCGCTCTCGCAAGGGCGTTAGTTAATGTTTTAAAACCCGATGAATATTTCGCAAGCACAGGCCTGCATTCACGAAATGGCTTGGTTTCTCTCTGGAACAGAATGGGAGTAAAAGGAAGAGAGAATTCGAGTCTATCGTCGGACAATTTCATTTAATTACAATGGCTTCGAGGGAGATTAACATTTAAGACCTATTGGTTGGTCTATATAATATAAATGAATGAATTCCAAGCCTAAGGGGGCGGGTAAGAAAATGGCCTAAAGGAGATACGAAATACCTACACTACATCAATCCAGCCTTTAAACGAATTTCGAGAAATAAGAAACAAAGATTTTAATTGGATGTTACTTTTACCAAAAAATAACTTTAGGTATATTTAATATTCGAAAAAAATTGAACTTAAGAATAACTTTGATGTTAAGGTAGCTACACAAGAAGTGTAATGGGGCTGCCATTGAAATGGATAGCGAGCGTTTTCCTGATAGAAATACACCCTCCTAAGCTTCATTTCATCGTGTTGTAAATTTGTTTAAAAAAAAAACAGTAAATGTAAAGGCTATGAAGAAACTTATAAAGGCCAAAATAACGAAATTGGAACTGGAATCAATCCAAAAGACACTCTGGAATGTCTCAGAACAGTGTCGCAAAAATGAGTTCAAATATATTAGCACAAGAACGAACTTTGCACGACTTTTTTTTTTAGTTATCCTAAGTATATAAATCCAGACACAAAGTCTGAGAAAATAGTGGTTGAAAATGATTTATCTACACGTCTTAGGAATTTTGAAACACAATGAATAAAAAAAACCAACTGGTGTGTGGTCACCACACGACTTTCACAATCTCATTTATTGTTATTTGAAATCATCGCGACACTCCTACTTTACACCCCCTTCCTTTATTTCAATCGGATTAAAATTTATACACGACTAATAACTCATGACACTTGATAAGTACAGAAATTAAAAAAAAAAATCGTTACTGGCGAAAATTTTTTCATATAAATGTCAACTTCCGGTGTTCCGATTTTAACCAAAAGCTTTCTTTTTTCATCTCTGAGATAGAAGCTCTCAAAGTACCAGGACCCAGGCAGGCGATTGCATTATTTCACATTATTCTATAGAATATAAATGTGAAAGTAAATTTTTGCTTGAATTCAATACTAGGCGAATTCTGCCTGCTGGGGGAATTGAAAATAGCGCTATCTGCCAGAGGCTGCAGCAATTTCATACTATCAGAATAGTTTCAAACAAGTGTAGGGTTTTTATCTTTTATGGCTTAAGCGAAAAGTTTTATATATCCAATATTTAGCGAATAATAAACTGAGAAAGAATTTCCTTTTGGAATGTCTAAAAAAGATATTCTCCAATACAATTTTCGTTGTTTCTTTTCCTTTCGAAGATTTCCACCCTCTATGTCGATTATTTTTTTTTCATTTTATTAGATTTTGAAGGTGGATGGCCATTCCTTTCGTCTCTCTAAACTTCTGGCTGTGATGCGTTTGTTCCCGGGAACGACAAGAGAGAGAGAGAGAGCCCTAAGGATCCATCCTATCCTATCCTATCCGAGAGGAGAGAATGTACCATCCCTGCCTGGGATCAATTGCGACCCCTACGCCATGCCATCCCCATCAGGAAACCCCACCAATTTTGCTCCATCGCCCATCCACATCCCTCTCTACCTAGATTGCCGAATACAAGGACATTGAGCTGAGCTGAGCAGATAGAGTCGCCATCAAAGGCCCTTTTGCAAACGAAACGTTTCAAAAACAATACCAGAATACAAATACAAGCACACAAAACAAATAAAAACACAAACAAGAAAATTATCCACATCCAATCGCGTTCTAATCGTAGATTTGTAAGGACATTTAACTCGGTTCAATTCGCTATCGTAGAAACTCAGTGAACAATTCAAAACGCTACTCTTCTTTGATGCAATCAGGTGAAAATTTCAATTGTTAAATCCCTATTTATTTATCTTTTAATTGTTTTAATTGTTATATATATATATCTATAAATATATTAGTATCCCTAATATATTTTTTTCCATCTTGTTATAAATAAATTTAATTTAAAAATAATAATAATAATAATAATAATAATAATAATAATAAACATTGTAACTTAATATAGGTATATGGCATGTTCCTTTTTATTTTATTTTATATATGTGCAATTAACGGATTTTTTTGAAACCGGAAATCATAAACAATAAGGGATGCCAACTACCCGATAATGCGAAGGATCTATTATTTATTTTTAAAGTAGAATTTTCCAATTATATAAGTTAAATAAATTAATATGGAAAGTTTTTTGAATGCAATCATAAGTAGGTAGGTACAAAAATTCAGCTATAAGTTTAAGAAAAATATATATTTTTATTTAATAATAATTCAACGTTTCTTTAAATCCTAGTGTTGACATTATCAGTTTAGAAATTATAAAAAGAAAATGTGCCAATATTTTCACATGTGACTACAGAAGACAGGCCTCTAATGGCGAAAATCCTTATTTATAAGCGTGACGACATCTCTTCGATTTATTTAGAATTAATAAATAATTACATGATAATGGCGAATTCATCCTTCTTGACATCTTTCGAGAAAAAGTTATCAAACTCGATAAAAATTAGACATTAAAACTTCCCCATTAACTAGCGTCTTTGATTTTAGCCAATATGGAATATAAAATTATACTTAAATCAATTTAAAATCTACTTAGAGAACGTTAGTTATACTAGTATACAAGATTAAATTAATATAAAAATCATTTAAGCTATTTATTTTTTCAACTTGAATATTTTCAAAAAGTTTTCTTGTTTTTTTCTTAATAATTTGTTTATTAATTTTTAATAAGATGAAAAAATGACATATTGGGGATATATATATAAATACATATATATAACAACAATGAAAAATAAAATTACTTCATTTGTAAATAAACAATTTTTAATTCAATTTTGAAAAAATAATTTTTAAGAAAAAAATAAAACCGACTTCAAAAAATTAAATGCAACAAATCAAAATACACTAAAAGGTATAAAATAATTATTATCTTATTTAGTTACAACTAAACTACGAAATATTAACATGAAATTACTTTTTTAAGTCGGTGCCAAACAAAATATACCTATAAGCGAGCGTGCCAACCAAACGTACTAAGTAAGATCCGTCGAGTGCGATTCATAAAAGGTATATGTTTGGCACCGACTTCAAAAAGCTAATTTCATGTTAATATTTCGTCGTTTAGTTGTAACTAAATAAGACAATAGTTATTTTATACCTTTTAGTGTATTTTATTTGTTGCACCTGGACCCAATGCAAAAAAAATTGTCAAAATCGGTTCATAATTGGCGGAGATATGAGGTAACATAGGCACAAAAAAAATATGGGAATATCTGTCTGTCTGTCTTTGATGATACAAGCTTCAAGTAATTGCTGGCTTCAATTGCCACCTCTTTATCCAGCCAGGCAGCTTCAGTCGCAGATTAGGTAAGTACCTGGGATTCTGCTCGGATGCAATTTCGATCCGTATTATCAACGTATTATTAATCTTTCGGCGATGTCAACAGAATCGTTAATCATTTTGTTCTCTCACTATAATCTCTCAACGAGAATTAAATTTCAATCGTTTCTTTTGGGGGGGTTTGTGTGCTATCAAAAAGCAATTCGTATTTTCTTTTCTCTTTGATTTTTGTATAAAGTTGACGGGAATGTCTGCTGGGAGGGAAATAAGTGCGTAGCATTTGCCATCAAGCAGACTTGGTTGGTTGCCCTCAAGGGCTTTTTGTCCAGAATGCTTGCCTGGCCTGCCATTCAGCCATTCAAGCCCTTGGACATCACACGCCCTTTCTATCCACACACTTCCCGTTTCCGTTAATTATAATCGGCCGGGTTAAAGGAAAGGGCTAACAGCAGCAGCAGCAGCAGCAATGTCCAGAATGGATAGAAAGGAATTCTCTCTTTTAACCCGAGGGATGGATGGGTGGATGGTCAGCGCAATCTTTCTTACCCTCTAATTTCCTTGCCAAGCAAAATAAAGTGTTTCAACGAACGAAATCAAATCTCAAGGACAAAAGCCTTTCTCAATGGCTGGCCTATTCATTATGCACATTACAATTACCCACATAACATGTGTACCTATGTACAGAAAATAACACCAAAGGCTGGTCTTTTATACTCGATTTCCTCCACTTCCTTTCAATCCATTTAATTTATTTAAGTTTTGTCCTAAGAGAATTTCATATTCAGAATAGATTTTCAAGCCAGTGACCAAAACGTTTGGCTTCGAATCGGGATCGAACAATTCTCACCTCTGTCAAAATACAAGACGTCTTAAGAAATCTAGAGGAATGCAAAGGGAAACCACCACGGTGAACAATATCCCCAGGAAAATTAGTATGAAGAGAATGCTCTCTATATTAATAGCCTAGATTCGAAATTGAAGAAGAAAATAATAGATTTTCATTACTTTCAATTAACAGGGTGATTCACAACATTGTTGGGAAGGTCATTTTAAGCAACGAATGTTATATAAGCATAGGAATTATTTCAATACGTTACAGAACTACGCCCGATTAAAATTTTAGCGAAATTTAACAATAAAAACAACAATTCAATTGTTAAAATTAAAATTAGATTACTAGGTAGGTCTCACAATTGAAAGAAATATTGCTTATGATCAAGGACTCATCATAATATATATTTTAGGATTTTAAAATGAGTAACTAAAAAAAAATTCAATTGTTATTCAACAACTCTGCATTGTTGAATGAAACACTCTCAAACAATTGTCGAAAAGAATGATGAATATTGTTACTGAACAACACATTAGAGACACCCTGTATTGCAAGTAAAAGTTTTTTTTTAAATTAAAATAGAGAAATGGCTTGCGCCTTTTTTTCGTATGGTATGCATACCCTTAACTCGGCCAATTTAGTTTTCTATATCACAGGGGCTCCCATTATACGAAGTGTGGATATTAAATGACTGGCAAACAGCGAGACAGGTTTGAACATGCTTGTGTTTTGTGATGCTTCGCCCATCCTCTGCTCGCTAAGCGTCGCTCAGTTTGTCTGTAGCAATTGTCCGCAGTTTAGAAATATCTCAAAAACGGCTGAAACTATTTATTGTAAGTCCTATTAGTTCTTTTCGTAAAAAAAAACTTTGAAACGTGTTGTGGCCTCAATAATTTGGGCCCAGTGCATATAAAGGCCCCAATCAGTATTTCGGATGACGGCGCCGACGCGTCCTTACGTACATGTTATATGTCAATCGAGTTCTCGTTAATTTTATTTATTTATTGTAATAGGAAATAACTGCACGGATTCTAGTGGTCAGAGTGCATAAGTACTAAGCGCGAATTGGATTTATAGGTAAAGAAAATCTCCCAGAAAATATTATTCAAGAGATGGAGTGTTTTTGCAAGATGCTTATTAATGTGACCTAGACTCGAACAACAGTCGACATTTACAAAAGTCATTAGAACAATTAGAGCTAGGAATTGAAAAGCAAAGCTAAATCGTTTCGCACTTTTTCCTTTTTTGTTTTTTATTTTTTCTTGATACGCCTTTGTTAATTGATTCTGTTTTTACGACCTAATCGTTAATTGTCTTCTCTATAGGCATTCTATATAAAATAATTCTTTATTTTCTTATCAATTATTGTTTCCTTGTGTTTTTGCATTCTAGTAAAATTAACAACAAAAATATTGTTACTCAATACGCCTATAATATTGAATACACTCAAAAATCGAAAACTAGTAGTAAGTTCATCCTTAACATGTTTGTATTTCCAATGTGAAGAATTGATCAGATTTTGGGCTTTCTAGCTCCGACAACAACATAATTCGCTAAAGAAAATGCAAATAGTGATTAAATAAATCATCAAAATTTTGAAGATGATGGTGAATCGAGTCTTAAAAAATTCTACTGCTATTAGTAGGTATATAAACTTAAATTTCCAAATGTAAACAATCTAATAATGTAAACAAATTTGAGACAATTATTTTTATTAATTATTGTAACAATCAAACAATTTTAATTAGAAATATTTTTTTTTTTTATAATTATCTATTAGCTACAATTATTTCAATAATTAAATTTCAATTCAATAGTAGAAATTCCAAAAAGGTGGGAATTTTTAAATTTGACAATTATACTCTACTTACAATATTCAAGCTCAAAAGTAAGTAAGTATTGAGGTTTGGAAAATTTCTTTTTAGCAGTTGCTTTTCTAATATGCAGAATATAATCAATTCAAGTAAATTTATGAAACAGGAAATATACGAAATTGATGTAGAATTTTTTAAGAGTATTAAAATATGCCAATAACGGCCGATTTTTTTCGGTATCTTAAATATTTTACTAATTATTTCAAAATTATAAGATAATAAGAAATGAGTTTATTTGTTTTTGAATTTGAATATTTTCTGGTGGGTGTTGCGTAGGTTGGCAGGTTGTTTGATCAGATTCGAACTCATCGTATATGTGTGTGTATAGTATATGCATTTTCCAAATGAATGTGCATATATATGCAGAACAGGACAGACAGGCAGATCTACTCCCATACATTTATGTTTTTATGTGCATAAAACGAACGAACTCACGCACACTGACGCATTTACGTGCATACGATAAAATATCATATTTATTAATTTTTTCCCTCTAACCAAATAAAAGGATTTAGTAATAATAATATATTTGCTTTTTTGTTTTAATAACCTTTTAGCATATAGGTAGATATATATATATATAATGGAAACAATGTTAATGCTGTAACTAATAATTAAAGTAGCTAACGGGAAAATTATCGACTCTAATATTGGCCTATACCGTTTCATAAATATATAAAAGGTATATTATGAGGCACAATGAGGTTTGGAGAAGATTTTCAGGTTTCATTTTGAGCCATTCACTTCAAGATTTGAAGCCCTAAAATTTGTTATCTTATTTTTTATTTTTGTTGAGGACAGATGAGTAGATTTAGAAAGATTCTAAACAATGTTATTTTCTGAAATCAGGGCGCAATTGCAATATTAGGTAAAATAGAAAATAAATGGGGACCAGAAAATCTTTACAAATTAATAATGTAAACAAATTTTAATTTATATCTAATAAAAGTAATTGTTAGCTAATAATAAAAAAATAATAAATAGAAATTTGATCATTTTAATTAAAATCTATCCAAATTAATTATATAAATAAATATAATACATATATTTTATAAGAAATAAACTTCAAGCATTTATTTAAAATCCAAACGTTTCGGGAGAATTTCTCCCTTCATCAATGAAATTCTAAGAAATTAAAAAAAAAATAGTTGCTTAGTTGCTTTAAGGAAGGAATATAAAGCAACTATTTATAAAGAAAATAAATGTTAGGACATAATAATATATAAAGCAAGTATAAATATTTTGAAAATAGACAATGATACAGATTATTGATTGTCTTGAAGATGGAATTACATTGAATAAAAATAAAAAAATATATTTTTTTTTTGGCTTTTCGGCCTTTCTAGCCATAAGTCATTTACGATACTATTTATTTTATTTAAATGTGTCCCTACCCCGGGGATCAGATTTTAGCCGGATGCCTCGAGTCGGATTAGGAAGAATATTTTTTTTTTTTTTGTTAAGGGAGAATGGTGTAGGTTCTTGGTGAAACATATTTCAATAAACTAAAGAAAATTTAAAAAATATAAAATATTAGGTAGGTTTCGCAAAATATTTTTGAAACCTACCAACTATTTTATATTTTTTAAATTTTCTTTACAATATTATTTTTCTATAAAAATTTTCTGATAATAACAATTAGAAAAATAGTCCATATTTGATATGTTTGTTATTTGAATTTTTGTTGTTTAAAATTGCTTTCTTTTTTACTTTATCCAATGCGAAGCATGGGGAAAGTATTGTAATCGGTCTCGCGCCAAGCGGGACTTCAAAGGGTCCTCAGGTAAAGACTACGGAACCCATGGACTCAATTAAAGTCACAAATTGTAGTATTCAATTAGATTGAATTTTATCACGTGACGATTTTGACAAAAATTACCTGGGGTCTCGTAGAGAGGCCAAAAAGTGCTTGAGTTGTTTACCAAAAAAGAATTTAGTCTTTTTGATTTTAAGTCGATTCTTCCACGTTATCAGTAGAGGTTGCCATTAATAGTCAAAACATCAAAAATGGAATGCCATAAGGTTATTCCGCTAGTATTAGATAAGAATCGATCGTTATTTTTGATTTTAAGCCGATTCCTCCATGTCTTCAGCAATGGTTACCAATAATAATCGAAGCGTCAAAAACCTAATGTAGAATTATTATTCCTCGAGTATTAGATGAGAATCGATCATTATTTTTGACTTAAAGTCAACATGAACTGCAAATTGCAAGTGATATCTGATTAATAATAGAGGAATAAACATATTAAGATTTCAAGTGAATTTGGATAAAGTTTAGCAACGATCCGTTGCAGTTTATTTAATTATAAATTTCGTTATTTATCTAAAAATTTAGTTTTAAAAAAGTTATTAGTGTATTCCAGGTTAGTTGAATGGCTTGCTAGCATGTACTTTCGGTATTCTTTGATTTAATTGATTTAGGTTTTTTTTATTATTTATATATTTACGAGCTTCGAGGGCGTGCCTTGGGCTGGTGCCCTGGCGGGCGGCGTCTCGGTCCAAAATTTTTACTATTCCTCTTTAAACACCACACTCTAAATGTATACCTATAAAATCCCGAAAATCCATAGTCTCTTAAAAGTTTCACCTCATTTTCAAAAAATTCTAAAAAAGTGGTAAATTATTAAAAAATAAACAAATAATATATAAAATATAAATCAAATAAGATGTAATTTATTTATTTTTCTATGCGCAAAGAAAAGCGAATTGAATATTTAATTTTTGAGTGATGGGGGGGGGGAGGAATAATTATCAATATATTTAATGTTTCTTAATTTAAAATCAATTGAAGTCTTTCATTTCAAATTACAATTACAATTATATTTCAAATTTGCCGCAAATATACCGACGGCATCAGCGCTCCCTGTCGGCAGCATTCTCTGAGCGTTGTTGCAAATTAATCTAGGCTCTAATATATAGTATTAATCATTATATTATATTTATATTAATACATACATAAATATATTATTTATGTATATAAAACAGAATTTTACTTCTTACCTTGCTTGATTGCATGTATAGTATATCCTTAATTGTTTCGACAATACTACTCAACAATGGCAGTCAACAATAAATACATATCAAACAACACTGAGAAAAGAGAACTGATATACACGCACGAGAGAATGACTATCCTGTAGGCGAAAACAAATTCAACTGAATTGAACATTCAAGACGCAAGACGAAAGAAGAGCCCCGTTATCTCTCGGATAAGATTACAAAAATACCAAGGAAATTATAAATCCTGAGAAAAGATAAAATAATATTTCATAAAAAGTTGCGCTTATAATTGCGAGATAAGCCCCGTTATATAGAACATTTAATATTCTAATCCAAGAAAATTCGCTCGACTCATGGCGAATTCAAAAAATTTATACTTAGATTAAATTTTGACTTGAATACTTTTAAATAGGAGACACTTGATAGGTCCAAAATATAAATGTTTAAAAGGTTGAGACTAAAAGGACCTCGTAGAATGGATGGATAATTCTTGTTAAAAGAAAAAAAATTCCAGCTTCACAGATGGAGCATTTTCTTTATTTAATTAGTACAAACGAGAGACGTTTCAGCCGTGACTCACAGCCATCTTCAGTCTACAACAAGGTAACATGCGAAATGTTTAAGCATAACAACAATAAAATACAATATTAACAATAATTGTAACATTATATACCTCACCGTTGTAAATACAAGTGCGTTTTTATGCAAAACTCATTTTTAAACATATGACATGTATTCATTTAGGCTCCACCAGTTCATCAAAAATCAATCAAAAGATAAAATCAAAAAAATCAGATTACACGAATAAAATTCAAAAAAAAAAAAATTAAATTAAAATAAGGGAAAATGGCTAAGGAAAAAACTCAATACAACAAACAAAAACATTGTCAAATCATATTAAATCTATACAATATCTTCCCATAAATATTTTGAGATATTGCTCAAAATTCTTTATAATAATGAAAATTCAAACAATCAATCCAGATAGGAAAAACCACTGGATTTATTGTTTGAATTTTGAATTATGGATTCAGGATGGTTTTTTTGGTGCGTATAATGTTGGGTCTTTTTAATTTGCTAAGTTGGCATTCATTATTATAAAGAATTTTGAGCAATATGTCAAAATATTTATGGGAAGATATTGTTTAGATTTAATATGATTTGACAATGTTTTTGTTTGTTGTATTGAATTCTTTCCTAGCCATTTTCCCTTATTTTAATTTTTTTTTTTTTTAATTTTATTTGTGTAATCTGATTTTTTTGATTTTATCCTTTGATTGATTTTTGATGAACTGGTGGAGTCTAAATGCATGTCATGTTTAAAAATGAGTTTTTCATAAAAACGCACTTGTATTTACAACGGTGAGGTATATAATGTTACAATTATTGTTAATATTGTATTTTATTGTTGTTATGCTTAAACATTTCGCATGTTACCTTGTTGTAGACTGAAGATGGCTGTGAGTCACGGCTGAAACGTCTCTCGTTTGTACTAATTAAATAAAGAAAATGCTCCATCTGTGAAGCTGGATTTTTTTCTTTTATCAAAGATTATCCATCCATTCTACGAGGTCCTTTTAAATATTTAGATACTTTTACCATAAATAGGAAATTATGTTGACAATAAGGTCTTTGAAATTCATCAGGTTCCTACTAAAATGAAATCAGACGAAAAAGTGAAACTTTTTCAAGACTCGATATGTTGTTTGAAGTTTCGGTAAATTATTCATTTTAAATGATAAATTTCTAAATCTGATATTCATTTAAGTTTAATATAAAGGCCGAGAGATCCTTCTATCCTCGATCAGATTCTAATGAAAGAGTCGCTCACCCGCGAAATTTGTTAAATAATAAAAAAAAAAAGTGAAAACTTATTTATGCTAGAAACGCCACATTATAAGTAATGAATAATAAATAAACTAAAAAAAGAAAAAGAGATTTTAAATGATAAATGATGGAAATGCAGCCCAAGGATAGTGAAAAAATTCTCTCCAATGTAGATTTGTTGGATATTCAATTCTTTTCCTCACTCAATAACCAACGTTTCGGAGGATTTTAACGACCGCTTTTAAACGTTGAAGAAGGAGGGAGTATCCTCCGAATCGTGAGTTTTTAAGTGATGAAAAAAATGAAAATCTACTTTATTCGAGAGAATTTTTTCAGAAAATTTCTTCTAAAATAAAAATAAATTCTTCATTTGTGCCTATATTAAAACGTCGCCTTAAAATCACAAAAAAATCATTTATAAAAATGATGTTTCTACACTTTGGAACCTGAAGCTCTAAAACTAGAAAGCCTAAAATTTAAACGAAGTTCTCCGCATTGAAAATACAAACATTTTAGCTCAAGAACAAACTTTCTACAATTTTTGATGCTAAGTTATTGTGATGGTTAGTAGCTGAATCCATATTATTGCTATTTTTTTATTTATTTTCGACCCACTGAACTCGATTTAAAAATTTTCACCCTAATATTAAACTCTCACAGCATACAAAGGTTTTTATCCTGTTCTGCTGTGGCCACACCCTGAGCCACTTATCCAGTGTGGGAGTATCGGAGGGCTATGAGCTATAAGGGAAGATGTGAAGGCCCTACAAAAAAAATGTGTGAGCCTTATCCAAATAAGCTCATGGGGGAAGTGAAACTTTAATTTAAAAACCCTCTAATAGCTCATGATAAATAAAATTTATTAAAATTAAGAAATTTAAATTATTATTTTAAAATCAAGGCTTGTCTCTTATTTCCCCTCTATTAGGCCATTTCCCCTTTATTGTAACAAAAAAATTCAAACAAATACGTCACTAAAAAAGTTTCATTTCAAAAAAATGACACACATACAGAAATTTTTTTATTCAATTTTTGCTTAAATTCAATACTAGGACGCCCAGCATGTATCGCGACATTTCAGCCCCCGACATAATATCTTCTGACAAAATATTGGCTGGTTCGGTTTCCAATGTGTGTTTGATTAGAAAAAAAATGGGAGCCCGAAACACACCCCGCCCGACAATTGGCTGTTCGGTTTTCAATGTGTGTTTGATTAGGACAAAATGGGAGCCCCAAACACACCCCGCCCGACGATTGGCTGTTCGGTTTTCAGTGTGTGTTTGATTAGAAAAAAATGGGAGCCCGAAACACACCCCGCCCGACAATTGGCTGTTCGGTTTTCAATGTGTGTTTGATTAGGACAAAATGGGAGCCCCAAACACACCCCGCCCGACGATTGGCTGTTCGGTTTTCAATGTGTGTTTGATTAGAAAAAAATGGGAGCCCGAAACACACCCCGCCCGACAATTGGCTGTTCGGTTTTCAATGTGTGTTTGATTAGGAAAAAATGGGAGCCCCAAACACACCCCGCCCGACGATTGGCTGGTTCGGTTTTCAATGTGTGTTTGATTAGAAAAAAAAATGGGAGCCCGAAACACACCCCGCCCGGACTAAACTTTCGGAGGTTCGGTTAATATATATTCAGTTCAGCTCGGTTGGGTTCGTATAGCTCCTTTTTGGGCTGGTTTTTAGACGGTTCGGTTGGCGATTTGCATTACTCATAAGATTCACGAGGGGAAGGGTTATTTTGTCATGAGATATTTTGTCGGGGGATATTTTGATTGAATTTATTGAAATTCAAGTGCACTTAGCTTTTAACACAAATAATGTTTTTTCTTATATACCGTGATATTTATTTTTAGTGAATCATCGTCGTGATTTCTCTATCTCTGATGACCATATATATATATATATATAAATATATAAACATCATACGATATATTGATTATGTACAGTGTGTGTGCAATTAATCATTATAAATATTCCAAAGTTAATTATAAAACATTAGTAATAAGTTGATAAATTCATTAATCATATATTATGTATATAATATCTCTCTCTGCATTCCATTTCAATATATCCCCCCCTCTTCCACACCCCCGCACACCCAGAAATCCCCTCCTCTCTTCTTCTATATGCAAGCACGATTTAAAAATAAAAATGACGACTCACAATATATCTCTATATCTGTTAATCTCGAGGATCGTTATTTGTTATGATCATCCAGCCTCCAATGAGACGTCACAATTTATTGAAATTATTTTTAGCCAGTTATTCTTTTTTTAACATATTTTTTTTTTTAAGCACTGCAAGATGCTCCTCAATACCACTTGTTTATATTATACTATGGTATATAAAACAAAAAGAGAGGATCCAATCAATTCAAAGAGAGAGAGAGAGAGAGATATTTAAACAAAGCAAAACAAAATACAAAGCAAAAAATAAAATAAAATGGCAGACAGATGTGAAATGTGTGGGCGTAAAATAAAGTGTTCCTGTTTAAAAATATATATTCACTTTTTATTATAGAATCAACCATAGATATAGAGGCAGGCAAGTTTTATAAAATTTAAAAATAAAAATGATTATACGAGAAATATATTTATATATATTATATTGCATTTGCATCTCTAATATTATATCCGGTTCGATTATCATTACTCGACAACAATTGAAGGGTTTGCTGCAAAAAAGAGGTAGCTCCATCCTATTGAAGTTGGGAAATATTAACACTATCTTAAATTAAATTAATTCCTGTGAATCCAAAAAAAAGCTTTTGTTTGGTACAAGAAGGATGTAGCTCCAATCGTTATTTCCAGCGTTGCTCAACAGATGGAGCTGTCCGTCATTTTGAATTTTGTCGTCGTTTTGAATTTTTTAAACGTTGTTTTTTTTTTTGGTTTTCCAAAAACTGAAAAAATTGGAGCTACCTCCTTTTTGCAGCAAACCCTTCAATTTGTAACCGGAAATCTAATAAATAATGGTATCCAGTAGAGTTATATACGCTGATTATTTATCATACAATTTCCCGAATTTTTACAACACGTCAGAGTTTTGAAATATAGGTTTTTAACTTCTAATTCGGACTTTCCATATCAAATTCAGAATTTAAACAGTTGAAAAAATGGAAAAAAGTTATACATAGTTAAGAAAAAGTTTTAATTTAGTTTAACTCTAAAGTTTTTAGGTAAAAAGCTAAAATTTGATGTATTCTAAGATATGTGTGTACCAATCTTCTTCATCGGCAATAAATTGTTATATATATATTTAATTTTTGTTCTATCATTCTTATCGAGTTAAACCTAAAAAATTAATTCATTACCCTTAGTATTTAAATCCCCTCAACTACAGTACCCGATATCAATCCAACCCTTTTATTATAATTAATTATTTTTATTATTCATTCTTTTATTTTTTATTTTTTTACTTTATCCAATGCGAAGCATGGGAGAAAGTATTGTAATGGGTCTCGCGGCAGGCGCGACTTCAAAGGGTCCTCAGGTAAAGACTACGGAACCCATGGACTCAATTAAGGTCACAAATTGTAGTATTCAATGAGATTGAATTTTAGCACGTTGGTTTTGCCAAAAATTACCTGGGATCTCGTCGAGAGGCCAAAAAGTGCCATTTTTTTTGGAAGTGCGTGCGGATGGATGTATGTATGTGTGTTATCGTTTTTTTCGTCCACGAATTTTTCCACACCGTTGCACCGAATGAATTGAAATTGAAAACCTACCAGTATTTTAACAAAATGAAGCCCTGATTAGTTTTTAGTACATATCGGTCCACAAACATTAGTACTTTATTTCAGTACTTTTTTAGTTTTTTCTAAATATCTTGAAAATGACTTAACCAATTTTGAGGAAATTTAATATCCCAATTAAGTACCTTGGGGACCACAAAAAAGGTTAAATAAAGTTTTTAGTAAAATTATATTTTAAAGTACTTTACTCAAGAAAATATTAATATTTCAAATGAATTTGGATAAAGTTTAGCAACGATCCGTTGCAGTTTATTTTGTTTTATTATGTATATACATATAATTTAATGTAAAGTAGAGTATCAAAGTTCAAATTATCAAAATAATCCTAGCAAATTTAAGACAAAGAGATTTCCACTGAATTACACCACCGCGAAGCAGATTAAAATAAATAAACAGTAAGTATTTCTTACCATCAAAATACCTCAAACATCTAATAAACCCTATTAATAGCTAGATAACCTATTAAATGGTCAATTCAGTTCAATAACTAAAACCTTTCAAGATTAGCATTTTGTACTCTCAAGAAATTTTTTCAGGTAAAAATCTAAAATTTGGTGCATTCTAAGACAATTTTCAGCTCATTAATTAAAACCTTTCAAGATTATAAGAATCTATTTTTTGTAACTCGCGGTGCAAGCATTTCGCAGATTTTTTTCAACGAATATAGTACTCTATTTCCTTTTTGAAATAATCCATGATTCTTCTATCCTATACAAATCAAAATTTCCACTTTTACGCTACTTCTAGAGAGCGTCATCGTTTCTCTCCCGCGTTTTTAACAGAATTTATTTAAGATTGATATCGTCAAAAAGATATGGGTGACCCTATATACCAATGTAGACCAATGTCACATAAACACGCAGCCTTCCACTCAATGATACATAGAGTAATAATTATACCTCTGTCAGAAAAAGCATACTCACAAGAATTAGAGACAATTAAAGAAATCGAGGTAAATAATGGGTACCAGGCAAGCCTTATAGACCAAATGTTATTTAAAAAAATTGAAAAATCAACCCTAAAGAACATATTAGAGATTTTAAAAATAAAAAGAATGAAAACTCTTTTGCGGAACATTTAAATTCAAACAATCACTCTTTCCCAGAAGGCACAGGAATTAGATTAATAAAAGGAGAAAGAAACCCAAAATTAATTAGCGCAATTGAATCGTTAGAAATTTTGAAATTATTCAATAAAAAACAGCCAAATTGAATTATCAAATAGAAATTTGCTTAAGATGTTTGCTAACAAAAGATAAAAGGGAAAAAAGGAAAATAAACCCTTCCATTGTCAGCCTTTCTCTTTGTAAAACAAGGAGAAAGGGAAACATATTGTTATATTTGAATGTGAACCAAAAGAATGTCTTTATTGATTCTAAGCTGACCACCACTGAAAAAGGAACACCAAATTTTCAATATCCATACGATAATGACTCCATGAAAAACAAACATTTATAATTAAAAAAGACTGATGATGAAGACCAAGTCTCCGAAACTATAGTCTCAAACAAATAAATAATATATATATATACAGATATATCATCTCGATATATATGTGTGTATGTTTATTTGCATCAAGAAGAGGACAACCTCATTGTTTCTCTTTGTGAATAAACAACTTTGCTACTCTCGGCAAAACAAAAACTTTTCAATTGACCCTATATATAGTATTAATTTATATTATATTTTTTATATTATTAAATTTTTTTCAATTCTTAAAAGTATCTAAATGGATAATTTTAAAATCCAGACAAAATAATGAAATTCATTACGTATACCGAAAAAGATCAAGAGATAAAACTCACCAGTTAATGATTATATAGTACGGAATAAAAAGAGAAACTAATTCATATTTTAATTCGTTATTTATTAACCTCTGATTTTGACAGTTTTTTTTTATGAAAAAATATCGTTTTCAGATTATGAAAAAGGATAATTATTTATTGTCAGAGGGATAATAACCAAGTATTTGATTGTCAAATCGAATATATATATTCTTTGCCTCTTCAACAATATATAAATAATTAATTTGTCAGATTTCTAATCACAGAGTGTTTTTTATTTATTTATTTATGACTACCAGTTTAGTCGGCCATTTTGATCCTAACCTCACCTTGAATGTTTAATGTTGAATTTAACAATAAATAAATAAATAAACGGGATCTATTTTTGGTTGGCTGATTCGCTAAACAAAAGTTGTTGTTTTTTTTTGTCCTCGCTGAATTCTCGATTGAATGGACGAACGGATGGCTGTTTTTTAAAATGCCTTAGCATTTTCATTCATTCAGAGTTTTCTTTTGTTTATCATTTCAGGCGGGTCTTTTTCGCGCTTAAATTCTTCTGGACTTGTAGAATTCTCCGTGAATTATTGTAATTCATGGGAGAGAAACCGCTGAAAATTAAGTTAATCCCCCTCCCAGGAGAGAATAAACCAAATCTACGGGTATTAATTTCTTCTAATTAACGTTTAAGTTTATTCCAAGTTAGTAGCTGCTGAGAGTACTAGAGTAGAGAACTTGGGCGGGTGGCTGGCTAAGCGGCGCGCAACTTTACCAACTGACATAAATTAAATGTTCGGATTTCGAGAATGTCTCCTTCTCTCTTTGGAAGGGTTGAGAGAATAAATAATAAAAAGTGAAAGATGTGTGTTAAGAATCGGCAATGATTAAAGTTTCCAAACTTGAGAAATCAATTCAATTTAAAAAGATTGTGATGGAAAAGTTAAAACTTTTTCAACCTTTCATTCAATAAGCGCACTTGTCGCAAATTTTAATGATTTGACAAGTGATTATTGATTTGATCAGCAAGAAACTTCGCATTAACGGTGAAGTTTATTAATACGAAAGTGTAAACCAAATTTTAGCTAATCTGAATTTTTAAAAAGAAGGCTCGAAAGATAAAAAGTCCTAAAACGAATAAGTTGTTAGTTTTGCAAAAAGATATATTTTATTACCAAAACAAACTTTCTACGACCTTCTTTGTTATTCCTATATATGCATGATAGATCATGAACGTGAAAAATATTCCTCTGGTCTAACCCTATAGAATTTAGTATCTCTCTTGCATGAATCGTAATATATAATAATAATATATAAGCTGAAATTTGGTACCAAAATTAGAGCAATTCGGGGATTTTTATCTCAAACTGTTCGCAGACTTATTATACACCCATTTATTTTATCCTATAATAGCTTTCGGTTTCCGATTGCACTTGGTAAGCCCTTTTCTAGTTTTAATGAATTTAATAATTTTCATCTCTATTCTAAAATCAGTTGTTAATCCCAATACTGGCAAATAAGCTATCATTTAGTGGAATAATTTCATATTTAAATAGACGTTATAATTTGAGCAAAAAAAATTTCGTGAAAAAACAACATCATCATTCGATTAAGGAAAATGAATGAAATCGAGTCTTAAAAATTCTACTTCTTAATAGTCTATAAACAAAAAATTTAAAATATAAACAATCTAATAATGTAAACAAATTTGAGACAATTACTTTTATTAATTATTGTAACAATCAAAAAATTTTAATTAGAAATATTCAATTATTTTTTTTATAATTATCTATTAGCTACAATTGTTTCAATAATTAAATTTCAATTCAATAGTAGAAATTCAAAAAGGTGGGAATTTTTAAATTTGACAATTATACTCTACTTGCAATATTCAAGCTCAAAAGTAAGTATTGAGGTTTGGAACATTTCTTTTTAGGAGTTGCTTTTCTAATATGCACAATATAATCAATTCAAGTATATTTATGAAACAGGGGATATAGGAAATTGATGTAGAATTTTATAGAGAATTAAAAGATCAAGCCCCCCCCCCCCCTCCCAAGGTATTTTTCGGTACCTATCTCAAATATTTTACTAGTTATTTCATTTTAAAGAGCGATATTTTAATCTCAGTATCTAGCAACAATACAAAACTATAGAAATCTGCATAGATCTCTGATTTAGAATTCCTTGAAATGTTTAATAAATGAAATTTTTTAGTTTTTATCTGGTTTTGGATAAGTTATTTTCATCAAAAAGAAGAGCTTACCGAAAATAACTAATTTAAGTGGTTATAGCTTGTACTATCATGGTATTTCCTTAAGCTTTTAAATCAACGAAAAATATATATTTATAAATTCCATCCTTTTTGCATTTCTACCATTGAACCGAAATTTAATTATTGAAACAATTGTAGCTAATAATTATAAAAAAAAAATAATTGAATATTTCTAATTAAATTTTTTTGATTGTTACAATAATGAATAAAAATAATTATCTCAAACTTGTTTACATTATTATATTGTTTATATTATAAAAAAAAAATTTATAGACTAATAGGAGTAGAATTTTTGAAGACTCGATTCAGTATGATCTTCAAAAGTTGGATGATTTGTTTAATCACTATTTGCATTTTCATTATCGATTCATGTTTTTTCTTGCTCAAGTTCTAACGCCTAATATTTAAATAATTATTCTACTAAATGATAGCTTATGTACCAGTCTCCCAGTATGGTGGTCAAAAACTTATTTTAGAATTTTACATATTTTTTGAAATTTCCTTGAAAATTTTTAGTTTTTATCTGGTTTTGGATAAGTTATTCTCGTCCAAAAGAAGAGCTTACCGAAAATAACTAATTTAAGTGGTTATAGCTTGTATGTTGGTATTTCCTTAAGCTTTTAAATCAACGATAAATCTATATTTATAAATCATGTTTTTTTAACAGAATTCAGAAACAGCGCATCGCAACGAATTTCTTGGCTAGGATAGTTCTAATTCGAGGGCCGTTAACAAGTTCTTTGATTTTTCCAAGGATTCTTGCCAGCAATGACTTGAGATGTCATCAAAGAACACCACCACTTGTCTTCTCTAAAGGCAAAAACAGTTGATAACAATCCCAGAAATAGCAAAACCACAAGCAAACCCTTTGAACTATGTAATTTGGATGTATTTGCTCGAAAATGTATGGTAAAACGCCTTCTATAACCACACTGAACTAACAAGGAAACTGAACAACATATGTTGGAGAATTATATTAATATATATCATAGTACAAATTTCATGTTCAATTATTCAAACTGTGGTTTTCAAATCTTTTATGTATGTAAGTGAAAGTAAAAAACAACAAAAAAATTGAATAAACCATGGTATAGAAATAGATCATGAATTTTTCAACACACACACAAAATGAATAAATAAATAATTATGGTAAATCATGACTTACGGTTCCGGACAAACGAGAGAAAAAATCCCTGATTGGACGTAATAAGGACCAAGTTAAAGGAAAATATCACCACAAACTCACCTGAAACAAAAATAAAAGAACAGTGGTTAGTACATTTTAGTTTCGATAAACAATATTTTAGTTTATAATTATGGTAGTAAATCATTAAGAAATTGATTCTAAAGCAAATCTTTGTGGAACATATACTAAACTATTATAATAATTTAAAACTAAGTACATATTAAATTTAGAAATTGATTAAATATATGGGCTTGTTTCTTAAAACAAAAATAATCAAATTTTGTTGAATATTTGACATTGTACGCGACGTAATCATCTTCAAATTTAAACGGTAATTTTGATTTTATAATTGTTAATGTTGCTGAGAACCTCACTTTCGAATAATTATGTAGTATACAAAATGCCAAAAGTATATTTAAGACACAGGAATATTTTGACGGGTTATAGTGGTGTTTCACAACTCTTTGTGAAACACCACTATAAACTCTTGTGTTTAATATGTTTCACTATAAACCAACACCGCTTTCCCTAAAAGTATATTTAAGGTTCATTCATAGTAGTAAATAAAAAAAAAGTTTATAATGTAAACAATATAATAATGTAAACAAATTGGAGACAATTATTATAACAATCAAAAAATTTTAATTAGAAATGTTCAATTATTTTTTTTTATAATTATTACTCAAATTTCAAATCAATAGTAGAAATGTAAAAAGGATTGAATTTTTAAATTTGACAAATATTATAGATATCTACAATACTTGTGAAAACAGCTCAAAACCAATCAGGATTGAGGTTTGAAACATTTTTTTAGTTGTTTTTCTAATCTGTCCCATATTGTGCAGTTTATGAACCCTGACGTGTCATAAGCAAACTTGGTCGCTACTCAAAGCCTGTAGGGTAATCTTCTTCTGTGCTTAAGAATACATTCGGTTGTATAAGCACTAGGCGCAAAATGTAAAATGGTTAAAATTACATGTAAATTATAAAAAAAATTACATAATTAGGTATAAAAGATTTTAATGTCATCATCCCCATAAGTGTATGCAAAATTTCAGCTCTATCGGTTGGGTGGAACTGATTTAAGCCGTCCACTAACTCAATTTCAGCCTATTTATATGGTGCAGTAAAAATTGGTTTCTAGTAAGAATGGGTTCTTACTAGTTAAAACGCGTTTCATTGAATACCTTTGTGGTAACTAGAATTGACCGATGTTGGTTGAGTTTGGTTCAAAGGTCTAGAATCTTCATTTTTGACATTTTGGGTGTTTATTTTCAAAAAAATTTTAAACAAAAATGTCAAAAATTGCATCTTCATTAGAAGCAAAGTTGTAGAATAATAGAACAATAGAAATATTAATAATAACAACATTTTTTTTAATCAAACCACAATATAGAATGCGGCGATAAATTTTCTGGTCCCCCTGATATATAGAGCTAATTTCCAGGGAACTGATTTGAACCAAAATTAGAGCTGATAATGAGATTTATCATGGATATATACCTACTTCTTACCGATTAATATTCATAAATTCAAATTCATCTTAGTGAAATTACAAGGATTGAAAAAGTGAATTTCTATCAAGTCTATCCTAAAACTTCACCTATTCTATTAAAAAAAACTTTGGATTTAGTTCACCGAACTGACGTACGACCTTTTCAACGTAATATTTAATTTAGAAACTTTCTGTATAAACGGATCGAAATGAATCTAAAACTGAGTGGGGGGGGGGGGTGAAGTTTAACTGGGGGGTGGTGGTTAGAACGACTCTGCGACTATTGATTCTCCTTCAGAGAACTTGGAGAATATTACACCATAATATGCATTGATCTATTGAATATATAGGCTTAGCTTTGAATGATTTATTGGAGAAAGATTTCCAAGCCGGCAAGTCAAAATGATAATGGTTATCACCATTATCAGTCAGTCGCCGGTTTAACAGATCAATATCTACACAAGATTGGTTAGCCATGACAGACAACGATACTTTTAGCTTAAAATCTAGTTGAGAAGTTACATATACCTTAGATACAATGTTTAACGAGAAAACTCAACGATAACAATAGCAACTGATGTGACACTTTGTGAAGTGAATTTAATAACACTGATCGATTAAAATTAAACAAAATTTTTTATCCGTAATACTAACATTGGATCCTAGTAGTTTTTTACGCTGATTTTCAGGTCATTTTTCACAAGTATTGTAGGTGTATAATTGTCAAATTTAAAAACTCCATCCTTTTTGCATTTCTACTATTGAATTGAAATGGGCTGAAATTAAGTTAATGGACTGTTTAAACCAGTTCCACCCAACAGATTGAGCTGAAATTTTGGACATACTTTTGGGGCTGGTGACAATAAAATCTAGTATATTTAGTTATGTCTTTTTTTTCATAATTTACATGTGATTTTAGCCATTTTAAATTTGGCGCCTAGTGCTTATACTATCAATTTCTATTCTTAAGCACAGAAGAGGATTACCCTACAGGCGTTGAGTGTCACCAAGTTTGATTATGACACGTCAGAGGGTCCATAAACTGTTTTTCTAATCTGCACAATATGGGGCAGATTAGAAAAATAACTCAAAAAAAATGTTCCAAACCTCAATAATTGCTTTTGAGCTATTTTCCCAAGTATTGTAAGTAAAATTTAAAAATTCCATCCTTTTTGCATTTCTACTATTGAATTGAAATTTAATTATTGAAATAATTGTAACAATTATAAAAAAAATTAACATTTCTAATTAAAATTTTTTGATTGTTACAATAATTGATAAAAATAATTTACATTATTATATTGTTTACATTATAAAATTTTTGTTTATTTACTAATCTTAATTGGTCTTAAATATACTTTTGCCATTTTGTATAGTTACTACATATTTACCTATACGGAAGTTGGATCCTAGTAGAGTTTTTTACGCTGATTTTCAGGTTATTTTCAGAGTTTTGAGACGAAAAAGGTCATTTTAACCTATTTTTGAGTCGCAAGTGAAATGAAACTTCAATAATTGAAATCAAAATATTGTGTTGACGTAATAGAAAACAGAGCTTCCACTTTGATTTTCACTTTACAGCTTGCTTTTATCTCGATTTTAACTTGATTTAAAGCAAAAAACTAATACTAACTTTTAAAAGATAATAGTTAATAAACATCCATAAAATTATCGTATTATTTTTTTAGTTAATTATTGAGTTCTGATTGTGGTAAAAACAACAAATACTCATCCCTTAATGTTGCTCTCCGATCCTTCCACACCGAAGGGTGGAACAAAATATTGCTGTTTAATATCTATGGCGTCTCACTTATTGCCCAAAATAAACCTTTTCAATGTTTAGATCAAAAACATCTGAAAAACTATGATCTGCTGTGAAAAATAAAAAAAAACCATGAGAATCAGCGTATAAAACTCTACAAGGATCTAGTCTTAGGTTTACTGATAAAAATTTTATTGTTATATTTGTAATATAATAACTCCATTTAATTCTTTCTATGTGTGATAATTTACAAGAATGCACAAAACTCTAACCTATATATGATTCGACGTTTTTGGAAATTATTATCTACCATAGTTTTTAAGGAATTTGGTGTTGGTACTTGGTGATACATTTTTTAAAATTATTGGATAAAAAAGTTCAGTCAGTTACTTTCTGTTTCTCCTGAAGATGGGTTAGTCACCCGAAATATATATATCGAGATTAAAGATTCTCCAAAAATAAATTCGTTTTATTTTTTACATCTTAATGTGAAACCTACCAAGTATTTTTTATCGTATATCTAAATGGATTTTCCCACGAGCGTCTGTATCTGTAACTAGAAGCTCTTAAAAATGTATTTTTAACATTAACAACTGCAAACTAACCTAAAATGGCTATCTCTGTTATTGACATTATTAAAGTAAATAAACAAATAATAATAATAAATAATTGTTTATAAATTAATTAATATGGTAATTGTTGGGTTTATTTTTTCTAGCTTTGAAAATTCTCGTTTTGTTATTATTAATAGGAATAAAACACCTATACTTATATGTAAATGCAAACTTTTCGTATATCTAATAATTATAGAGTGTTTTAAGGGGAATTAAATTGTCTGAAAAAAAAATAATAAATTAACATCTATTTATCATTCGATTATGGGAATTCAAATGTTATCTACATCTCTCGAGGTTCTCTTAGTGTGTATTTCGTATATCTCATCTACATTTGGAAATCTTGGGTATTATGTAATGCAAAAACAAATTTAAATTCGATCAAATTTTTTGACTTTTTTTGGAATTTAAAATATAACCTTGTTATCGAATTGTATAACTGCCAAAACTATCAGACAAAGGATATTAACATGAAAACAGAGTTCATTAGGCTATATACATACATAGTTATATAATTATTATTCTAAACACCATCTTTAACTTCACCAAGTAGGTATTATCATTTGTCTGATAGTTTTGATAGTTAAATCATTTGATAGGAAATTAAAAAATTATTCTTGAAGTTATTTATAAAAATTTAACCGTTATGAGTTATTTTCATTAAAAATTTTAAATGGCTCTCATTTGGAAATAAATATATTTGGATCAAATTGATATCTTTACATTGAGGAGTTGCTTGGAAAATTTCAACTCAAAATCGGTCAAGCTGTTCCAGGGTTATAAAACAAAAATGAAAAATAGTCGATATAGCTAGTAAATGAAACATTTCCGGACTATATGAACTTTTTTCTTTAAATATGAAAAGTTTTTCACAAACTGGTAAATGGATATATAACTGAGGATTTAATGGAATTAGTCCAGGAATTAATAAAAAGATATTTCAGAGTATATGTATTGAAAGGTTTTCTTTTTACAGCTTTTGATCCGACGTTTTGGATGATCTTTCCTTATCCATGGTTAAATTGACCAATTGAACCCTTAAATATTAAAAGTTTTTCAGTAGAGACGTACAGGTAAATGGATATATAACTGAGGATTTAATGGAATTAGTCTTCGAATTAATAAAAAGATCATTCAGAGTATATTTATTGAAAGGTTTTCTTTTTACAGCTTTTGGATCGACATTTCGGATGATCTTTCTTTGTCCATGTTAAAATTGACCATTTGAACTCTGAAGAAGGGAAGAAAATCCTCCGAAACGTCGGTTTAAAAGTTGGTCACCCAACACAATTAATAATATACATATAGGTATATATATAGGGGTTTAATTTTCAAAATATAACCACTAATGGCTTCCTTTGTTGTTGACATTATTAAAATAAATAAACAAATAATATTATTAAATATTTCTTTAGTGTAATTAAATTTTTTCTAGTTTTGTGAAATGTTTAGGTTATATTCTAACAAGCTGAATGTCAAAGGTAGTGCACTTGTCAAACTCAAAGATGCGATCTTTTGCCAGGTTTTCTAGAAATTGCTTGATTCTTTCAACCCAAATTTTCTGCGATAATGGGAAACCAAAATTGCAAAGGGTCTAGTTCTAATTTTATAGTTAGAGCCAAACTCACTCCTCAAATTATTAAACCATTCTCGATTTGCCCCCCCCCCCCCCCCCATTCTTCTCAATCACTTTAACTCCATCTCCATAGAAACTAATATCAATAAAACCATAATTGAAGCTTTTATTAATTCCTGAATTCCTTTTAATTAAATCCTCAGTTTTTTCTTTGACCAATATAAACACCCTCCTAGTTTATCTCCGGGCATTACAGATACACCCGAGGGGTGATCCGCGATTGGAAGTAGGTGTACATTGGAAATATTTGGAAGTTCTTGAAAATATTTGGAATTACTTGGAAATATTTGGAAGTACTTGAAAACATTTGGAAATACTTGGAAATATTTGAAAGTACTTGGAAATATTTGGAAGTGCTTGGGTATCTTTGAAAGTACTTGGAAATATTTGGAAGTACTTGAAAATATTTCGGAATTACTTGCAGATATTTGGAATTACTTGGAAATATTTGGAAGTACAAGTGGAAGTAGGTGTACAGCATATTAGGTCGTGGTTCACCCCTCGGACACACTCTGTATATAACGTATGTAGAAATTCAAAACCCACGATAATATTAGTGTATAAAGAAAGAATTATTCTTAGGGAAACCCAAGTAGTCAGCATGAATAGATAACTTGGGTCACCGAGACCAGGGTATCAATGAGATACTAATTTGATCGCTCAGGGGGGTGTTAAGGGGGAGGTGGTACATGTCCCATCCAACGCAGAACAGGTCATAATTCATCGGCATCTGTTTGGATATACAATCTAGCTACAGGCAACATTGGCATCCAGTAGGGGCAATCTACCCATATTGACAATATCGATAGATTATCGATTGAGTCCCATGTTAATTAGCCTGGGCTGTTATTTTATGGGCATTGGACACTACAGGGGAGGCTATTGAATTATTAATAGGCATTATCGGGGAATGAGCGGGCAAGAGCTGAGCCAGTTGCCAGGCCAATTAGCCTCTACACTAACACAAAGACAAACGTGTCACCGAAATGCACACGTTGCAAACAAACCTGTGATGCAGCTTTTTTCCCGTTAACGTTTCGGATCAATTGTTAAATAATTATTATTAATACAGAAAACGTACTGAATTTTGAAAACTTCTCCCTCCTATTTTGTTATATACAGGGTGAGTCACGGGAAAGGGATCTTTTTAAGGAAAACACTGCGGATTTTTCAAAATACAATATTTTATTTTCATAGAAACAATCACTAAAATATACCATTATTGAATGCTTATGAGCGAAAAATTATGTCTGACAAATGATGACCATTTCCACAAACACAAATTAGAAGGCATTCTCGAAAATTTGCGTTCACTCTTGAATAGCGCTATGTCGGGGTGGGCTTCGGATTCTAATTATGCCCTGTTGGGAGCTTTCGTGCGTTGGCTCAAACTATTTCTTATGAAGTAAGATTGTCTTTAATTTTGTTGTTTTTGTAGGGTTAACTGGGACCTTTAAAATGGGAGATTTTCACAAAGACCTAGGGCTTCACCCAAATTAAATTACAATAGTCCAACAGTTGAATGGCGAGATTACCAACAACGTCTCACTTTTAGCCAAACAATGCTTGAAATGTTTGAAGAAACTGATGATTTGACCATCATAATCAGCGATGAATCTCAGACAAATGGTGGCCATTTTCATCATCATCATAATTGAGTATACAGTCCTAAGACTGGTTTGATGCAACAATCCGTCTCCACTCGACTTTGTCCCCTGCCAGCTGTTTGACTTCTCTAAATGCCTGGCATCCCATATCCCCAATTATTTGGTTGAAATATTCTAATCTGGGTCTTCCCCTTTTCTTTCCCACCTCCCCATCCAAGATATCCCTAAGCAGTCCCCCATGTCTCAGTGTCTGCCCCATCATCTGACCTCTTCTCTTCTTCAGACTCTTCCACAAGGTTCTTCTTTCTCCGATTCTTCCAAGAACTTCTTTATTTGTAATTTTATCAATCCATTTGACATTCATCATTCTTCTGTAGCACCACATTTCGAAAGCCTCTAATCTCTTTCTCTCCGCTTTTCTAATTGTCCAGGTTTCACACCCATACATGGCTATGCTCCATACATATGTCTTCAATAGCAACTTCCTGTTTTCTAAATTCGAAGGAGCTCTCGATAAAAATGAGCTTCATCTCTCATTATGATGATCAAATCCTCATTTTCTTCAAACATGTCAAGCATTTAATTGAAAAGTTTTTGTTTTGCCGAGAGTAGCAAAGTTGTTGATTCACAAAGAGAAACAAAGAGGTTGTCCTCTGCTTGATGCAAATAAACACACACATACATATATGTGCCCATAATTATGAAAGTGGTCTAAGTCATTGATTGTTAGTTTCGAGATATTTAAAGTTTTATAAAATAAACTAGATTCGAATTCTGTATAATGAGACAACTAAAAATCCACTTAACGGTTCAATTTTATGCGATTTTTCAAAATCGACGTCTTATTACTGAATTTTTTAAATGGATGGAACATAAAATATGAAAACAATAATTTTTTATTGAATGCTTACAATAATGGCATAGTTTAGTGATGTTCCTATGAAAGAAAAACTATTTTATTTTGAAAAATCCCCCGAGATTTGGTTTCCTGAAAAACATCCGTTTTCCGTGACTCACCCTGTATGTAAAGTAATTTTTTCATTCAATTGATGCACAAAATAGGCCAGAATATATGATTAAAATTAGTGAGTGAAAATGGTTAAATAAATACCATAAAAACAATAAATTGAATAAACATCACTATACTGTTGCTAGTACTCTTCTAATACAGCCTAGCTAGCTAGCGAAAATTTGATTGGTTGTTGTATATATATATATATATATTATTATTTATTTTAGCGAGGATAATTTAACTCATTGTGGGTGTGTGTGTGTTTTTCTTTATTGCGTCATCCTCGTCATCAACATAATGCGCACAGCCCATCCATTTTCAGTTTACATTGCCTGAACACACACACATACACAGATGGTGTAAACCGCAAAATGTGTGAAATAGTTGTTTAAACAATTCAGTTAACAATTTTTTTTAATAATGCTAATAATAATTAATATAATGGTTGAATTTGCGCCAAAACTCGTGTAAAGGCCACAGCCAATATATATAATCTCGGATCTCGGATGATATTTCTGACTGAGTGCGCCTTTCCCAAGTTTTGTATGTCAGAGAGTGGGGAGGAAACAATGACACCCACAATGAGGAAACCATTACATCATCATTCACGAAGTCATCTATTGTACCGGCGTTTCTATTTAGAAAATCCTTCTCGTCATAGTAAAACGGTTGATTACATTTTACGTAAATATATATTTTAAATCTTTTAATCTATTGCAAAAAGTAGTATAGGTATTACAATTTGTGGAAGGAAACGATAACAAGCATAATATGTAGAGGTTAACACTCGTGATAACACAAGGTAAACGAGTTTTCTTTAAAAAAAATAGCGGAAATCGAGAAAAATTATTGTTACACAAGATATGTTAGCTGTTAAAGCTTGTATTTTTGTGATTAAATTTATTGAAGGTTGAAATTTTGGAAACTAAAAATCGGAGTGGGTGCTTATACTTGAGAACGATCGCTGATTAAATTAATCGAAACGTCATAGTTATATTCTATTATTTGTTGTTTGGGTTCATTAAATAGTTATAATTAATTATGTGTGATTTAAACAAAAGTCTCAGCCTTGAATTGCTACTCAAGGTTACGTTGAGAAGCTTAAAATTTGTCAATATATAATTAATATATCTGTGGATATTTGTTACTGTTATTAAACAGTAGATACATAATGTGATTTATTAAAGTTCTAATAAAAATCAACAATGTCAACAAAATTCTTATTTATTAGAACAATTAAAAATGCCCAATTAATTGGAATTGTTATATTTTAATTATCTGAATTTATTTGTTTACGATTTAATTGGATGTTAAATTCTATATTTAAATAATATTTATTTTATCAATAATAAATAAATTGGAAAAACTAGTGAAACATAGATACTATTTAAGACAGATGAATATCCTTAAAACCTTAAATAAATCATACTACATATATATATAATTATTCACAGAAGGTCGTAGAAAGATGGTTCTGGTGTCAAAATATTTGAATTTCTGTTTGGGCTTTAGTTTCTCGAAAATTTCTGATGATGATAAGTGCATAAAATTAGTAATACGAGTCGGGTTCGCATACAGAGGGTTGTTTTATTCTTAATACCTTACAAAGAGAGATATCAAATTCGTTTTTATTTGAGAGAATTAGTGAATTTGTGGAATTTTCTTAATTATTATAAGTTATGTCATTTCTAAACAATGACAGGTATTACCTAAGAATTGCCACTTCGAGGCCCGTTCACACAGTCAATTTAGTATAAGAATTATCATTATTCTATTTATGGGGATCTTTACATGGATTAAAATCCATAATAAAAAAAAACAACATATTTTCGACCCTATAAAAAACTCAACTCTCCTCAAAATAATCATTCAGTTAAAATTTTAATAAAATTTTTGATTTCAGGGAAAAATTAATCCACATAGCTTGTATATTTTATGTTTGGATCATTGTTAGTATAAGTGCTACAAATTGTGACAAAGAGACTTTGTTTATATCGTCACTAATAAATATTCTCTTGTTCCTGTTTGACTTTTGAAAACAACCCTTAAAATCGAAATGTCATATATGAGGATCTATAAAAAGATAGTAACTAATAAACTGAAATTCGGAACAGATATCTTAGTAATAAATTATATCTCTGTGCCAAATGTCATACTTTCTATGTAGTTCAAACCATTATTAACTGATAAAAAATTGTCAATTCACTAAAATAGCTAAACTTGCGATAGTTTTATTTATTATTGATAACATAAATATTATTTAATTATTGATAATTAACATCCAATTAAATCGTAAACAAAATAAATTTAGATAATTAAAATATAATAATTCCAATTAATTGAGTATTTTTAATTGTTCTAATAAATAAAAATTTTGTTGACATTGTTGATTTTATTAGAACTTTTTGAAATAAAACAAGCTATGTATCTACTGTTTAATTACAGTAACAAATATATAGAAACACAAATGCACAATTCGATTACTATATCAGTGATGGATTAAAAGCAACTTTATTTCAAAAAGTTATAATAACAATTGCTTGTAGGCCATTGTCGTCTAATTGTTGACTCATACTTGAAAACGATCCCAGATGTAGTGATCGAAAAAAAAGTATTTAGAGAGTTTTAATAAATAAATACATAATGTGGTTTTTTTCAAAAGGTTTTAATAAACTCTTCAACTACCAAATCTTTAATCAATCGTTAATTATTTCGATTAAAATTAAAAAAGAGGCTACAATTATCTTCTTTTGAGCAAGGAAAATTTCTAAATTACAATTTAAAACTTCTAATATAGTAAATTTCCTCCCGTTCGCTTTAAAAAAAAAAAGCAGGAATCATCATTGTTTTGTACTTTGTTGCGTCTCCGCATATTAAAAACAATTCAGATTTTTTAATATCTAACCTAAATGGGTAAATGAAATTGCAATTCAAACTTTTTTATGGATAAAATTTAAATAAATAAGGGATTTGTAAATATTAGAAATGCAAAGAGAGTCAGTTATTTTTTTCTCGATGCAGCATATCCTGCAATTCTGCAAATTTGTCGTATTCTTATCAATAAGAAAATAAAAGATATCAGATATCTTATCATTTTTTCACAAGTAGTTTTTTTTCCGTCATTATAATAATAAATTTAATATCTACATATTATATATAAATAATTAATTTCTTGATATTCCAATAATTTTCAAAGTTCGATTGCAGATTATAAACTCTCTATTCGTGTATATGCATAGAATTTAGAGGATTAAATATTCAAGCAAATATGTTTTCTCTCGCATTCATAAAGTTTGGATAATATTTAGTGAATTGAAATATCTAAATGGAAATGGATGAGTCAGTATATTAAAAGAGACATTTTTTTTGCTTGTTTTCTATTTATTAATTTTTTTAAATGAAATCCACCCCCGTTGTAAAGTCTATTTTTAATAAAAATAAATTTTTGGTTCAGTTTAATATAATATAGGTAATATTATCTTTGTAGAAAAGTTTTATCTACCTAACATGGCGTATTTAGAAATGTCTGAAACAAAGAGAGAAAATGTATTTTTTTCTTTGAATTTTGTTACCATATTATGTATTCAGATATCAGTAATAATTAAAATAATAGTAAAAAGTAGTTGAAAGTCGGTTCTTGTACTATAGTAAATAAATTTTGGGGGTGAAGGGGTGGTCATAAAAATAAATTCACTCCATTTTAGAGCTTAGCTCATTGAAATTGTCCCAGAATCTGCTAGATATGATACACTTGAGTGGAAAGTTAAATTAAGGGTAGTTACCGCTTTAGGGGATGAAGGGATGTTCATAAAAATAAATTCAATCCATATTCGAGCTTAGCTCATTGAAATTTTTCAAAATTTGCTAGATATCATCCACTTAAATTAAGGGTAGTTACCCCTTTTAGAGGGCGAAAGGATGTTCAGAAAAATAAATTCAATTCATATTCGTGCTTAGCGCCTTGGAATTGTCCCAGAATCTGCTAAATATCATCCACTTAAGCGGAAAGATAAATTAGGGGTAGTCACCCCTTTAGAGGGTGGGGAATATTCATAAAAATAAATTCAATCCATATTCGTACTTAGCGCCTTGAATCTGTTAGATATCATCCACTTAAACGGAAAGTTAACTTAGGGGTAGTCACCCCTTTAGGGGTGAAGGGATGTTCAGAAAAATAAATCCAATCCATATTCGTAACATAGCGGAACACTTACTTTTATTATTATATAATATATTAGATAAGATTAATTTTAAACCAGCAGGTATATGGTATTAATTGTAAATAAATTTTAAACCACCCTATATAATTATTATAATTATATATCTCTGTGCCAAATGTCAAACTTTCTATGTAGTTCAAACGATTATTAACTGATAAAAAATTGTCAAATCACTACAAGAGATAGTTTCCCTTGTTTTCCCAATTTATTTATTATTGATAACAAAAATATTATTTAATTATTGATAATTAACATCCAATTAAATCGTAAACAAAATAAATTTAAAATATAACAATTCTAATTAATTGGGCATTTTTAATTGTTCTAATAAATAAAAATTTTGTTGACATTGTTGATTTTTATTACAACTTTTTGAAATAAACCACATTATATGTACAATTTAATTACAGTAATTCTACATTAGTGTATGGGTATATTTTTATTATAAATACATTTCTAGGTCACATTGTACATATATAGTGATAATTTTAAATATGTAATTAAATAAACAAGCAGGCAGGGTAAGAGAAAGTATGTTTTAGGAGACTAGAAAGTGACCATAAATGAAGGCATATTGGTACCTTTGGATGGCTGACTGTCTGTCTGTCCTGTCTGGAAAGACCTTCTTCTCCCTATGCCTGTTTGTCACCAACTGAGCCCATCGCCCATCGCAATGAATAAACCAGCCAGTTTATCAATTTCCTTGAATTTCGATAAATATTTTTTCAAGAGAAATTCAAATCAACATTTATATTCGGATTTTTTATTAAAAAATAAATAAATTAACATATAGAGAGGGGTGATGGACCAATTCCTGTATAAGACCGGAGACCATAATTGTTTTTGGATGGGGAGGGTGCCCGAAAATATATTTTTGAAAAGAAAAAAAAAATCTAAATATATACGATAACTCAAGAAAGAAAAATCATAAAAAGTTTGTTCTGGTGTCAAAATGTTTCTAAATCTAAAATGAAGTATTTCGGTATGCGATAAGTGTTTAGGTATTCTAGCTTCTAATTTTTTTCCACAAAAGTGGAGCAAAATATCTTAAAACATTTTTTTATTTATTTTTTTTGAAGTGAAACTTCTTTAGCAACGTAAATTAATAAATTTAAATTATTATTTTAAAACCCACTAATATTTCCTGACAAATATTAAAATTAGGAAATTTAAATTATTTTAATAACATCTATGGCTAATGAAGTTTTTCTTCCCCGTGAGCTTATATGGATGAGGCTCACACATATTTTTTTATGATTTTATTCCAAAATTCCACTTTTTGATATAATTTTGATTATATTATTTATTTTTGAACGAACACTCGAAGCGTTGTGTTTTTACTTATTTATTTTTTATTTATTTTTTAATAAAAATTAAAAACTAAACAAATATATTGCTTTTTTTTGAGAGGCCCATTACAATGATTTGATTTTTATTTCAAGCAAATTTTTGGATTAGTCTGTAAAATTCAAATTTTTATTGTAAAAATGAATTTTTGGATCAGCATGTATTTTATAAATAAATTTTTGAGACATCCAGTATAATCATAATTTTATTGAAAAAAAAAACAAAAACAAATAGTCCACCCTGTATATTCATTTTATATTTATATTGCTTTATTTTATTCCTAAATTTCAATAAAAATTTATATTTGTATGGAAACGTTTTGCCAAATTTCGTATCGCCATCTTCAGCGCTCAAGAAGTTGTTAAATTGTTTTAATCTTTTACAGGTTTCAATTATAAACGAAAATAATAGGATTAAATTCAGGAAACAAATTCATTCAAATTTTTTTTGTATAGCTTAGAAACGTTTATATTGATTTTATTAGGAATAGATATATTCCGATTTTCGTTTTCAAGATACAATCATATTTCGTTAAGATATTATTCAAGTTTCTAGCTCAAACTGTGTCAATTCACTTTACAAACATATATATTTACCGAAATTTGTTCTCTTTTTAAACATAAACCATTTAAGGTCCAATTAATAAATTACCTACAATTTTCTCTTGTTTTAAATAATATTATTTTTAAATTTTGGCGTCGTTTTATTGTTGTCATCGTATTGTTACGTAATGCAATTATTGCGAATTACGCCGCGAAAATTTAAATTAATTAATTAAGATCATATTTCAATTTGAAATATAAGTATTCAATCAATTTCAATTTATAAAATTGCACAATGTTGTTGTTTGTTTGTCCAATCATATTTTCAAGGCTAATATTATTATCTTCTGCTTGATATGTATATTTACCATATTCTTTCACCTTTGAAAATTAATTCAAGATTATTAACCTTAAATTTTTCGATGTATATTATAGAAATATTCTTTATATTTAAATTCAAATATTACTTATCTCATATCCTTTAAGGAAATCCGGTTATTTATTTTTTTTTTTTATTCATCATCTTCATGTTTCATATATTTGTTCAAGATTATATATATTTTTTTATAAATATTACCAAGCAAAATATACTATTTTCAATTAATATTCCGAATGGTTAAATTGTTGATTAATATATTTCTAATCTAAGTGAATTCATTTCCTTTCTATTTACATGGATAATAAGATTATTATTTCAAGGAGAGAGAGTCTATAGCTTGCTCTCTCACTCTCTCTTGTTGGCATTAATAATATAATTAAATAACTTACTCGTGTAACTAAAGATACGAGGAGATACGATTAGCATTCGAATTGCAGTTTCAATTGCGGATGACGCGAAAGACGCGATCAACCAGAGAAATCATTTCTTTTTCTATATCTATGGTAGAATATTCACTATAAAATTCAATTATAACTTTTCTATAAGTGAAATGTTTGTATTAACATCACATTGTTAAAACTATTGTCGAGAATATATAATAATCTAGTAAAGAAGAATTTCTGTTTTATAATTTCAAAAATGTAAATAAGTAATTAAAAATTCAATAAGATCAAAATTTACTTAGACTTTTTAGGGTTACGTTTAAAAAGTAAAACGGGAAGGGAAGGGCCAAGTCCCGTTTGCCCTGTCATAAGAAATATTGATTGACGTCTTTATATGCGCCCAAATTACTGCCGCCACAATGTTTTTTCACGTTTCAAGGATTTTTTACAAAGCTTAGTCCATCTGACAAGTTGGAATTTTTACGACGCGTCGCTGAAGAATAGACTACTGCGGACGATTGCTACAGACAAACTGAATAGCACAGGCTTGTCCAGTGAGCAGAGGGTGGGGGAATCATCACGAGACACAATTATGTTCAACTCTAGCTCTTTGCCAGTAGTAGCATCAGTCCTGTCAATTAATAGTCACAGCGCGTATGGCGGGAGTCCCGGGAATTTAGACAACTAAATTGGCAGATCTGATAAGGGTGTGGCTACCTTGCAAAAAAAGACGGAGTAGAGTAGAGTAAAGTATTGGATCGGTCTCCCCCACAAATATTAGTACTTTATAACCGTTTTTTTTTTCTAAATATCTTGAAAATGACTTGAATGATTTGGACGAAATTTAATATTCTAATTAAGTATCTTGAGAACCACAAAAAGGTTATACGTATAAAGCTTTTAGTAATATTATATTTTACCCTAGACCTAGAGTAAGATAGTAGATACTTTTTTTTTAATTCATTTAAATTTATTTATTTGATCGGTATAATTTAACTCATGGTCAATGGTCGTCTATCGGTGCCTTTAAGACATTGGCGGCTTTGTGCAACGAAGGATCGTTTTTTTTAATGGAATCGAATGCAAGAAAGGGGGCACCAGTAAAGATGCAGCCCCTATGGATCTCGAAAGACCCTTACATTACCGAAGAGAAGGGAAAGTTAGTTAGGAGAGAGGGTGGAGCCGTAGGTGTTTGTGCGCCCGGGTTTTGAAGGTTTGAAGATTATAAGGGAGAGAGATCCAGTTCCTTGGACTCATGGGGACAAACGTATTACCTTGAAAATTGGAGTCATTTACCCAACAAAATAGCTGAGTAATTTTTAGGTTATGGAACAAATTTGTTTTGTAGTACTCCGTCAATATAAGAAACGCATTTCCAATCAAATTTTGAAACAAACTGATCAGATTATTATTTTTTGAGCAATGATGCCTCTCTCTCTCTCTCTCTCTCTATTGTGAATCGGATTATTTGATCAGCCTATAATTTGTTTGCTTATCATCAAATTAAAATCTTTGATTAAATATTTTTAATTAACTACATGTAGATATAATATTATATATGTATAGAGAGAGTATCGTTTTCAGTTTAATAAAATTAAAATCTCTAAAATCCATTATTTTATATTAAATTGGATTATCTATAGAAATTGGGAAATGATGAGCGCAAAGCTAACATGAATGTAATATAATAATCTTTTATATACTATATATTTAAAATTAATCCAAATGGATTATCGCTTATCCCTATGACTTTTTGGTATAGAAAATACTTTATTTTCTGTTTGATTTTTGTTCTTTAAGCCTTTACAATTTTTAATCTTTCAACATATTAATAATATTTATTTTTTGATATCTAATATCCAATTAAATATATAATAAATAAAATTTATAATTAAAAAGGTATTTTTTTAATTGTTATAGGTAATAAATAAAAATATTGTTGACATTGTTAAATTTTTCTTTTTTGCTGATTAGGATTAAACAACAGAGACTACACTTTTGACTACCTCAAAATATTTGAAACTTTTATATATTCAGATTTTTACTTTTGAATCCAATAAAGTAAAAATGGGAAATTGGCTTCCGGCTTTTTTTGCAGGGTAGCCACACCCTATCAGATCTGCCAATTAAGTTGCCTAAATTCCAGGGGCTCTCGTCATACGAGCGGTAGCTATTAATTGACCGACTGTTATTGCTACTGGCAAACAGCTAGCGTTGAACATGATTGTGTCTGATGATGCTTCCCCCACTCTCTGCTCGTTAGACAGAGTTTGTCTGTAGCAATCGTCCGCAGCAGCCTTTGAGACAGCGACACGACAAGTGGTCAGATGGAGCAACGTTTGTAAAAAAAATCTTGAAACGTGAAAAAATGTTGTGACCACAATAATTTGGGCTCAGTACATATAAAGGCTCCAATCAATATTTCGCACGACATCACAAAAGGAACTTGGCGCTTCCCTTCCCGTTTTACTTTTTAAACGGAACCCTAAAAAGTCCAAGTTGAATTTTTAATTATTTACATTTTTCAAATAATAAAACAGAAATTCTGCTTGACTATTACGTAATGTAATACCTGTTTATTATATATTCTCGACAAGGAGCCACCAATGTCTTAAAGTCACCGATAGGCTAAATTATACCAATCAAATGAATAAATTTTAAAGAATTTAAAAAAAGTACTAAGTGTGTGAAGCAAGATGTTTGGATGGTCAAGGAGGGCCGTGTTAAGAAAAAAGGGGAGATAGCTCCCGGGGACCGGGGTTTTTGTATAGCTATCAACACACACACATACACTCGCTCACCCTATTTACTTTTACCATTTCCTTCCGGGTAGTGGCCGTCAGGGCTTAGAAAAGCGGTGTTGTTTTGGATGATAGCCGACCACAACACCAAGTTTCATATTATATAAACGCACACACATACATAGACATTTGCAGGTGGTCTCGGTTAAACGACGATAGACAAAATGCCCGGGCGTGACCCTTCACTTCACCGAGAGAACCAACGTCCGTCCTGTCTGTCTGTCCATCTCTATACTGTATGTATGTATGTATGTATTGAGTTTACATTCAAAAAAATCGCTTTTGTTTGGGCGAAACAAAAACAACATTGAATAAAACAAACAACAAAAAAAAAATGCTCAATTTGAATTTGAAAAAAGGATCATGATTTTAAATAAAAACAGAAAAAAAAATATATATATTTATATTTTAACCGTGATGAAAAAGAAATTCTAAAATCGGAAAAAGAGTAATTTGATATTTGGCGGTATTAGTAACAATCAATAAGATGATTATTGAAATAAAAAGGCGGAAAATAAATAAATAAATAAATAAATCTTTATTTCTCGTGACCTGCTTAGAGGCACAAGTCCTCGGTGGCTAGGTCCTCCAAACATCAATACAATCTAGCTACAACAATACATTAATAAACATCAATACAAATTAATTACAACAATTTAACAAATAATAAACAAGTAAAAAAAAGAAAAGAAAAAAAAATTAGAAATGTATGCTCATTAACAAATAACATGACCATACATTTCCATCAAAAGACAAAAAGTAATTTAAAATTCCGCGCAAAAACCCGATACCAGGAGCAAGCGACGCATTAGCCATCCCGGCATTTGCCATAAGTTGTTAAGGAAACCTGGTCAAAACCTTAACAAGGATGGTATGACCTCTCTATATAAAAATATAAAATTATTAAAAGGGAATTAATAATATTTCTATAAATACACTCAATATAGCTAGATATATTTATTTTCGCGTGTCTATTAGTTAAAAATATTTATTTAAAGGTAAGTAAATCAAGTAGTGCACACAAATTACTAAAAATTTACATTTTTTTTGTGTGGATATCTGGAACTTGGTGAAAAATCACTTTTTTTGGAACATGAATTTTTTCAATATTTTTTTATTTATTTATTTATATTAAGATATATCGTTATTGTTAATACAATACAACTGTATTGTCAATTTTGTAATTAAATGAATTTTGTGTAAAAAGAACCTATAAAAAATATAAAACTGATTTTATGACTTTCGAACGTTTAAGTTTATATTATTTACAATCAGCTGCGAAGCCCGCCTTTGGTGGGCATCTTGATGGCCAGGAGGCTACACATCACTGGACTTCGGTATCCCCACCACCCCCCTTCCGGTACCCCACTGGTATAATAAAATAATTTATAATCACCCTTGAAAATTTTAGATTTTAATCTATTTTTGAATTCTCCCGTATTTATTTAACGCCAAAGCACGGCCAATCAGAGAGTTCACACCGCCTTCGTCGCGCAAGCCAATTATTATAATAGATATTTATTCGAAAATCTAACATTTATGGTCAGATTGTGGACGTGTATAAAAAACATTAATAATTTAAAGTATTGCGTTTTTTTTATGAACAATGATATCTATCTATGTATATAGTAACGTGCGGCCCATGGATGCTGTGGATGCTTCGCATCCATAAGACTTTAGAACTTCAAAAGTATTTTCATACCGTGTTTTGAAAAAATCTATTGTTAAATTTAAAAAATAACTCTGATAATCGTCATCATCATCATTGAGTATACAGTCCTAAGACTGGTTTGATGCAACAATCCGTCTCCACTCGACTCTGTCCCCCGCCAGCTGTTTGACCTCTCTAAATGTCTGGCATCCCATATCCCCAATTATTTGGTTGAAATATTCTAATCTGGGTCTTCCCCTTCCCCTTTTCTTTCCCACCTCCCCCTCCAAGTCCCCCTATGTCTCAGTGTGTGCCCCATCATCTGACCTCTTCTCTTCTTCAGACTCTTCCACAAGGTTCTTCTTTCTCCGATTCTTCCAAGAACTTCTTCATTTGTAATTTTATCCATCCATTTGATATTCATCATTCTTCTGTAGCACCACATTTCGAAAGCCTCTAATCTCTTTCTCTCCGCTTTTCTAATTGTCCAGGTTTCACACCCGTACATGGCTATGCTCCCTACATATGTCTTCAATAGCAACTTCCTGGTTTTCTAAGCTGATTAAGGAGGAACATAGAGAGTAGTTTTTGTTTTGAATTAAACCCCATTCTAGCTTGGGCAATTCTTGATTTAATTTCGTTTTCGCTCCTCCCATCCCATGTTATTTTACTTCCTAGGTAGCGGAATTCCTTAACTCCTTCTAGGTTTTCTTGGTTAATTTTGATGCATTCCTGTCTCGTTTGTTCTTTTTTTGTACATACTAGGACCTTGGTTTTATTCTTGTTTATTTTCATTTTGATTTCTTCTATTAGGATTTGGTTAATTCCATTCAGAGCGTCCTCTAATTCTTTTTTATTGCTTCCTAGAAGGGCAGAGATATAAGGGTAGTGAAAATAATAATCAAACAGATCGTTTATAAATCCACTGTAATTTTTATTAGGTATTTTTTTAATATAAAAAAAATATATATATATCAGTGGCGGGCGTTAACATTTCAATCAGGGAATGCTGTCCAGAAAAAAACTCTTCAATTTTTAAAGTGTTATTTTATTTTTCGCTCAGAGAAGAGGTCAGATGATGGGGCACACACTGAGACATGGGGGACTGCTTAGGGATATCTTGGAGGGGGATGTGGGAAAGAAAAGGGAAAGGGGAAGATCCAGATTAGAATATTTCAACCAAATAATTAGGGATATGGGATGCCAGACATTTAGAGAGGTCAAACAGCTGGCGGGGACAGAGTCGAGTGGAGACGGATTGTTGCATCAATCCAGTCTCAGGACTGTATACTCAATAATGATGATTATATCTCTCATTCTGTTTACACACCCATTCCTATCCACCCATTCTTTATAAAACGTATTTTTAAGTCCAATAGAAAAAAATTAGATTCAATTGAAATTTATAGGTAAGTCTCTCTTCGTGTATTCAGAAACAAAAAAATATAATAAAATAAATAGAGGTAAATAATAATTTAATAACAAGGGCTGCTGAGTTCCGGGGTGAAATATGCAAAGAAGATAAAAAAAAATAATAATTTTACGAATGAAATGAGTTAAAAGGAAAAAAAGGAAGGCTCTAGTGTCTTGTGAGTTGATTCATTCTGACATTGGCGGGGGGGATTGGCCAATGGACCAGCTCTCTCTATCTCTCTTGCTCTGATGCTAGTCGGTCGGAAAATAATAACTTCAGAACTTTATTTTTACGACAGGGCCAAAAATGCGGCAATATAAATAAACGAGCATTCGGGTAAAAATATCGAAGCGGAGAGCCAAACAAGCAAGCTTTCGTGTGTGGGTGTACCTATATATGTGTGGGTGTGTGAGTGTTAGTATTAGTATTAAGAGGAATACATAAGCGGACCACCCCCCCCCCTTTCTTTACCTTACACTTACAATCTGCCGTTCAGAGAAATTATACAGACCTATCTTATATATAAAAGCTCTTGTCAGACAGTACCCGTGGCGCTGTCAGGAGAACATGTGGGAGAAAAAGCAACTAATATTCAATGACAGTTGTTAAATTGTCAAATTTTACAAATAAAACATATCGATTCTCTATATTATATAATATCTATAATATCTCCTCTATATAGCTTAGAATATTAGATCTACAGCGTGTCTCATTTGAAATTTTAGTAGACAAATTTATTAATTTTAAAATATTTTATATATTAATATATATTTAATTTTTGGAAATAATTCATACAGCGAAAATTATTTTTTTTTTTTTGAATTTGAAAAAAATATAAATTCTTGAAATTTTAGTAGACAAATTAATTTAAAAATATATGTATATATATATATATATATTTAATTTATAATAGAGGTTTTAATGAGATATGATTTATTGGGATAATGAGATTAATTCTTAATTTATTACTGCGCGGGTCATTTGAAATTTTAGTAGATAAATTGATTTTAAAATTATTATATAATATATGTAATTTAGAGACACTTTTTAGATAAATTTAAATATTGAAATGTATTATTAAAAAAGTCGAAAAATATTAGTAGACAAATATATAAATTCTTTAAATTTTAGTTTCAATCACATCTTGAGACGCTGCCCGCCAGGGCCACCAGCCCGGAGGGAGGGCCGAGCGGTGCCGGGCGTGCCATAGGGTACTGCTCGTATATTATATAATAAGAAAATATTTTTGACTCATTAGAAGCCATACCAGGTTTTGCAATAATTAAATTGGACGAAAAAAGTGAAACATCTTCAAAACTCGGTACGCTGTGCTTGCAGTTTCGGTGGCATAGGAAATTAATAATAAACTTAAATATGTGTGTTCACCACACGACTTTCACATTTTCATTTATTTGAAGTCATAGCCACACTCCTAATTTACACCCCCTTTCTTTATTTCAACCGGATTAAAAATTTGACACAACTAATAACTCATGACACTTAATAAATGTACTAATTTTATATAAAAAATCGTTAAAGCCGTTTTTGAGAAAATAAAAAAAAAAAAAAATTTTCATGTAAATGTCTACTTCCGGTTTTCCGATTTCAACCAAAAGCTTGATATACTCCTTCTACCCTATATCAGGCTTAAATTTCGAATTTCGTATCTCTGGGACTTAAGGTTGCAAAACGCAGGGGGCGTACATATGTACGCACTGACCAATGGATTTTTGGCCGCAATTTGTCCTACAGGGACCACAATTTCAGGTTTAATGTCCTAAATCCTGTTTCCAGATATTAAGGGCATCGATTCCTTTCACCTAGAAGTTACAAAATGAAATTAACTTTTTTCATCTCCGAGATACAAGATCTCAAAGAGTCAGGACCCAGACAGGCCATCGCAATACTTCCCCATTATATTCTATAGAATATAAATGTGAAAGTAAAAAATTGTTGATTTATGCCTATATTATAACATCGGCTTAAATTTGGAAAAAATTATATAAAGTGTCGCCTCAGAAAATTAATTGTGAACTCAATTGTAAGCGAATTTTTCGATGCGATTAAAATAATAAAGAAATTGAGGAAAAAGTGAAAACTTTTTCAAGACTCTCAGTATGCACGCCAGTTGGAGCAGCATCATTAATTTATTAATTCACTTTTTAGCTTTGTCTCTGATTTTTTATTATTAATAATAAAGTTAAATCGAAAATAAATTGTTCCTTTATGTCTATAGGGTCAGATAGGCTAGGCGGTAGCGTGTCATCCTGCTAACCAAGTGGACCCGGGTTCGAATCCGATTCGAGGCATCCGGCTAAAATCTGACCCCCGGGGTAGGGACAAATTTAAATAAAACAAATAAATAAATAGTATTATAACATCGGCTTAAAATCTCAATAAAATATCATTCAAAAAATTATGTTTTCTGCATTTTTGAACTAGAAACTAGAAAGCCTGAAATCTAATCAGTTTTCAACATTAAAAATATAAACATTTGAAGGGTTTGCTGCTAAAAGGAGGTAGCTCCATTGTTGGGAGATATTAACACTATCTTGTGAATAAAAAAATCTTTTGTTTGGTACAAGAAGGATGTAGATCCAATCGTTATTTCCAGCGTTGTTCAACAGATGGAGCTGACCGTCATTTTGAATTTTGTCGTCGTTTTGAATTTTTTAAACGTTTTTTTTTTTTTTTGGTTTCCCAAAAAGTGAAAAAATTGGAGCTACCTCCTTTTAGCAGCAAACCCTTCAATTTCAGTACAAGAATGAACTTTCTACTACTTTTCGTTTTAGTGGTTTTTCCTTGGTATATCTGAACCCAAACACCCTTTCAGAATAAAACCATGGCTGAAAATCATTTTTCACCAAGTTTCAGACATTTTTCAAATAAAATTTTTCCGGGAATTCAATACGAGTAGTAAGCTTGCCTGAGAGGTAGGCTAGTAATTATTAAAACAACATTTGTCGAGAGAGCAAAATAGTCAGTGTGCATGACGAAACAGCAGCCCTCGAGAAGTAAAGGGGGCGCGGATATAGAGCAGAAAGTATGGGAAAAAAATATAGGTAATAAAACAACAACAGCGGAAAAAGACATTGAAAAATTAGCACAATAGTTGTTGTTGTTGTTGTTATGAAACAAAATCTATTTATCCTGTCAGAAGTTGTTAAAAAATAAAATTCTGTTAATAGAAAGCTTTTTGATAAATTCTAAAAATGAATCAATTTAAGTTTAAAGTATGTATGTATGTATGTATGTATATGTGTGTTTGTGTATGTGAAAAGCTTCATTTCAGGGAAATTTTTCAATGTCAATGATGTTTTACTTATTATCAATAAATAATCAATAATCTCTCTTTTTTACTTTGAATAAACTTGTCAGCCAAGTTTCAATTTTTCTATAGCTTAAAATATTCGTTATTCAAAAAATAAATCACTTAAATGTACATATAAAGCGTAATTGTTGGAAAAAGATTTAATTAACTTGGGATGGATTCAATCTTTTAATTAATTTTAAACCAATTATTTTCATGAATTAATGTATACATTGTTTTGAGCTTCGATTCCGGAGATTACTTCTCCACCATCGAGTGTCCTTATTCATCTTTTTAGTCCTTATTTTTAATAAGAGGAAAAAAACTAATTAAATAAAAAACCTCTTTTCCGATAATTATTCCAATTCCATTATTCAATCAATCCTCTCATTTTTTAATTAATTTAATTATACTTTTTTTTTTTTTTTTTATAAATTTTATTAAACCAATTATTTTACATTAATTAATGTATACCTTGTATTTTAGCTTCGATTTCGGAGATTGCTTCTCCACCATCGAGTAAGGACACTCATTATTCATATTTAGTCCGTGTTTTTAATAAGAGGAAAAATCTAATTAGATAAAAAACCTCTTTTCCGATAATTATTTAATTCCATTATTCCCCAATCAAGTCGATTGGATCTCCCTCTCCTCCTCTCCTCTCTCCCATTTAATTATACTTATATATATATATATATATATATATATATATATATATATTTTTGTAAAAAACTATTGATGGGTTTTAAAATATGATAAATAATAATTTAATTAATTTAATATTTAATTTGAAATTGAAAAGCACCTGTTTGTTTGTTTGTTTTTTTGATTTTTGCCTATATCAAGACAACAGCTTAAAATTCCAATAAAATTATTTTTTAAAAATGATATTTCTTTTAAATTTTTGAAAGGAAATCCAGAGAATCAAAAATCTATTCACTGTTAGAAATATGAACATGTTTTGACAATAGAAAGAACTTTCTAAGAATATATTCGTATACATGGAAATATTGCAATTAACTCAGAAAGTTTTGACAATTTAAAGGCTTCTATCTCCTATAATATAAAAGTAACTTTCACTTTTTCATAACAAGTAAACGATTCAATTGATCGATAGATTAAGAAAAAAAACAGATTTTGTAATCTCTAAAGCCCAAAAAGTGATGGGAAATTAATCGGTGTGAGTTTGAAACTTCTCTGCCTAAATTCCAAAGAAAAGAAATACGAATTAAAACGAGATTTGGAATAGAAGGAGTACAGAGTACTCCAAGCTTTTAATAAAAATCAGACAACTGGAAATACGAGGGGTGAACCGCGACCTAATATGCTGTACACCTACTTCCACTTGTACTTCAAAATATTTCCAAGTAATTCCAAATATTTATAAGTACTACCAAATATTTCCAAGTACTTCCAAGCATTACCCAAATACTTCCAAATTTCTCCAAGTATTCCAAATATTTCCATATATTTCCAAGTATTCCAAATGTTTCCAAGTATTTCCAAAAAATTTCCAAGTACTTCAAAACGATTTCCAATTACTTCCAAATATTTCCAAGTACTACCAAATATTTCTAAGTACTTCCAAATATTTCTAAGTACTACCAAATATTTCCAAGTACTTCCAAGCATTCCCAAGTACTTTCAAATATTCCCAAGTACATCCAAATATTTCCAAGAACTTCCAAATATTTCCATATATTTCCAAGTATTCCAAATATTTCCAAGTACTTCCAAAATACTTCCAAAGAGGTGTACACCTACTTCCAATGGCGGATCACCCCTCTTGGAAATATATCCCTTAATTTGAAAGATTTTTGTTGCAATTTTTTTCAAAAATAGGTCTATCGAGTATTCTAAGTTCTTTAAAGGGAATAAATTTGATTCCGATTGAAATTAAGGGAGGCGAGTTAAATAGGCGTGTCGCTAAAAAAGAGTAGCGATTTTTTTGTTTAAATCAGTGTGCTTATCAAACAGGATAGGTATATTCCAAAAAATAGTAGGGTTGTTTTAAAAAAGGGGAGGTTGTGAGTGTTACATATAACATTTTTTTTAAATCAAATCGTTGCTTGAATATAAAAAATCAGCGAATTTTTTCATATATATTTTGTTAAACGATAAAAATAAAATTCTCCAATTACCAATTGGTGTGTGTGTGTGTGTAAGCAATTAAAAACAGATATTAATTTTATTTATTGTTTTAAATTAAAGAGCCATTTGTTAACAATTGTATTCAAACAATAGAATGTATAATTATTGTCGCTAATTAGCGCGAAAAATTAAATTAAAAATTATTACCTTTTATTTATTTTATATCAATATTTTCTGATATTGTATATAGGTATATTAGAATGGCGTCAAATTTAGATTGTTTTTTACTTTTAATATGTAAAATATGTACATTGGAATAATTTAACGATTTTTTTGTGAATTAAATGAATATAATTCTTTTTTTAAAAAAAAAAAAAAAAAAAAAAAACATTCTCAAAACGTTTTTTTAGAAATCAAAAACTCTCCCTTTGTCAATGGAAATTTTGAAAATAGTAAATATTAAAAAGGAAATAATAGTATAAAGCAACTAAATATAATATTTTGAAATTGATACAGATTGTCTTGGAGATGAAATCACCTTGAATAAAAATAAAAATATAAATTTTTATGAAAAATAGTTTGTTTTTTTTTCCTAAAAATTTCTGATAAATATTAGAAAAACAGTTCATATCTTTTTTACTTAGGGAAAGTGGTGTAGGTTTTAGGTGAAACATGATATTAATTAATAAAGTAAAGGGTGCGTAGTTTCACTGTGAAACTACACACCCTTTACTTTATTAATTCAGTCCATATCTGACATTTTGTTAAAAATTTCTATCATATGAAAATTTCACCTTTTTTTGTTTTCTAAATTCCGTTCTTTATCTAAAATTTCATCAAATTTCATCAATTATTAATATTAATATTAATTTATTTATTAGGTATAAATATAATTTAAAAGATAGGAATGTGTAAATGTTTGAATTGAATGTTTAACACTGTGTTTTGTATAGTATAGTTGAGTTTGTTTCCCTTTTGATGGATGGTTTGATTTGTTTTTCCCAATATGATCCATTTTTGTTGATGTTGTTGTTGTTGTTTTTGTCTTTGTTATCTTTTCAGAGTAAAATAGCTAAAAATTTAGCGGATTCTAATATACTCCTGGGGATTTATTTTATCCCGACATGATTGGGCAACGAGAGAACACAAATTTCCAAAAAAAAAAAAGAAAAATTAGAATATATGACAAGGTTTAGTCGCACAGATAAGAGTTAATTGGTTCATTTTCCAATACACGTAATCTAAACCAAACAATATCAAATTTCCCCAATGACGCTATTTTGTTTTGTTTTTGTTTTTTTATAGGTTGAATCCACTAGCATATTTATTTAACTGGATTTGTATTCTAGTTAAATATTCAGTACACTGTGTACTATCGGAATTAAAATTTTAACAATTTGGAAGGTTAAATTTTTATTAAAATCACATATCATTAAGTATGATTATTTATTGAACACAACAATAAATAATACAATTGTTAGTTTATCTATATATATAAATATATATATATATCCCAAATATGTTATTTTTAAACATGTTTTTAATTACTACATAAGTAGCTGTTAAAGTATATATTTTTGTGATTGAATTATTGAATGCTACATTTTTATATAACACATAAGTACATAATTATTTATAAATAATTAATGAGCAACCATAAATCGGTAATACAATAATATAACTAACTACCATGTGTCGATTAACGTCTAATATGAAATCGTTCTCAAGTATGAGTATATGAGCTTCCACTCCGATTTTAGGATAACTGATTTGGACAAGTCATTGTTTCATTTCTTTATATACTTCATTCAAAAACTCAGAATTCTGAGGAACCCAGGGCCATTTATTTCGCCAAGGGGTGAACCGCGAGCTAATATCGTGTACACCTACTTCCACTTCCACTTTCATTTCCAAGTAGAAGACAATGGATGAAGGGCATTATCTAAAGAATTTCAAAATAATTCCACATAATTCCAAAGACGTGTACGCCAAATTCCAATCGCGGTTCACCCCTCGTATGGCACATTAAGTCTTACATGTTTTAAAAAGCATAAAGTGAAAATAATGAAAAATTAATTCACAAAAATAAACTTTTATAATATTTACTTGAAATGAAGAGGTTCCGTATCTTATCCAGATCATAACCTTAACTTTATTAATACATATTATCTTGATGTTTTACTTTTTAAGCGGAACCGTTAAAAATACATCTTAGTTACCTATATATAATAAGCTATTTACAATAATGCCCCTAAACAAAAAATATTTTTAATTTTCGACCCCTTTAAAAAAATTCCGCCCTAAAATAATAATTTTAGAATTTTAAATTTGAATACGATTCTTCGATATAGATTGAAATTTAGAATGTCTGTAATTTCATCAATTTAATATTATAATTAGTCTACGAACTATAAAGACGAAAATTTTACCAAGGCTAATAAAAGGGTTCCCTTTTTTACGAATATACAGAACCCTAAAAATAACATGAATAATACAATCATAATTAAAATGTTTTTTTATTATTATATTCTTAAAAACAAATTTTATGTGAAAAGTTTCTTTTGTGTTTGTTTTTTATTTTACTGTGAAAGATTTTACATAAAAAACTTTTTCTTTTTTTTTTTAATTTAATTAATACTTTACTTATTTTTTATTTAGGTTTTAAAAAAATTTAATACAAACTTGGTTTATTTCGTTTGAATTAATTATGTATATCTAATTAAACTGTTTTTGTTTTTATATTTGCGCGCCATTGAAAGAGATTGTTATTTCAATAATGGTTTGGATTGATTGTTACGTTTACTCTAATGTGACCATATAGTAGTAGATACAGCAAAATGTAAAAATCTTAATATACACACACAAATATAAGAAAAGAGAAAGTAAATGAATAAAAATTGATTTATAATTCAAATCTTAATTTATTTTTTTATTTTTTTACATTCTTTTGAACAAATTTTATGTGAAAAGTTTATTTTTTTATTTCGCTGAGCAAAAAAGATTCTACATAAAAAAAAACTTTTTTCTTTTTAATTAATATATACTTTACTTATTTTAATTCAGATTTTAAAAAAAGTTTCTATAATGAATTCAGTTTATATTTTGCTGAGTAAACAAGTGCAAGAGTTTCTATCTCTAATGGTCACCCCCCACCCACCCCTTCATCCCGAAGAGAAAAGGGGTTGCTTAGAGAAGTTTTGCATACCTGAAAACTTGTATAGCTCTATTTAATATGCGACGTTTTATATTTTGGCCGCATTAAGATTCATTATTAATTCAATAATGCTCTGTCTCATTGTTATGATAATGGCGGCAAACATTCAAAATCAAATTTTATTGAAAAAGAAAATACTTAATGCTCAACAAAAATCAATTAATAATAATTATAATATTGATTTTTTTTGCCCAATACACTCGAAAGTTTTCAGTATTAAGTATATTGCGGACAAACCGACATAAGTCCAACATAACTCAATAGATGGCGCTGGCAAAACCCTCCCTCAAGAATAAGAGTGAAATAATCATATGTACTCATTAAAAGTACAAAGAGAATAAGGGATATAGATTGGAAAATGGAGATGGAGGGAGAATAATGGAATTGAAATAATTATCGGAAAAGAGGTTTTTTTATTTAATTAGTTTTTTCCTCGTATTAAAAACAAGGACTACAAAGAAGATCAAGGACAGTCGATGGTGGAGAAGTAATCTCCGGAGTCGAAGCTCAAAAACAATGTATGCATTAATTCATGTAAAATAATTAAGGGATATAGATTCACTACGGAACTAAAGGGTCAGTCATGAATTCCCTTCCGAACAAATAATTCATGATGGAAACAAGCCCCAAATGTCATCTAAGAGCGCAAAAACAAACATCCTTCCGAATGGTATTTTCTCAGTAGATCTTCACCAAATAAGCAAGTGAATGGAGTATTCAAACCATTATAGCAAATAAGCTGAAATTCGGCACCCATTATTAATAAATCTTGGCTGTCAGAGTCAAATTTCAATTTTCTAGCTCAAAATATTCGCTGGCAAACAAACAAAGGCCAGAATCCCTAAAATTTGCGTAAAGAATATCAAAATCTTGGAAAATGTTTTTAATTTTTAATAGTAACAACAATTAATAATATTATTTAATTTTTAATATCTAATATCTAAATAAGTCCACAGACACCTTCGACCTCCGCCCAACCCATAAAATTCTTTCTTCTTCTTTTCACGATGGAGGGGCCAACCGAGGCCTTTAGGGGTTGCACCTTTTTGGTGTAACTCCTTCTCTCATCGTTATCATTAAAAAAAAAAAAAAAAAAATAAGTAATTAAAAAATAAAATTTATAATTAAAAAGGTATTTTTTAATTGTTATGGGTAATAAATAAGAATATTGTTGACATTGTTAAGTCCTTTTTTTATTGCTGATTAGGATTAAAAAAGAGACTACACTTTTGACTAGCCCCAAAATATTTCATAAGTATATTTGAAACTTGTATAAATTCAGATTTTTTACTTTTGTTTTTCAATTTATTACTAACAACAATATTATTTAATTGATTTTTAACATCCAATTAAGTAAAATAAATAATTAAAAGGATATTTTTTTAATTGTTATAAATAAATAAAAATGTTGTTGACATTGTTAATTCTTTTTTCTTGTTGATTTTATACAATAGTATACTTTTGAGTACCAACCCCAAAAGATTTCTTAAGTATATTTGAAACTTCTATATATTCAAGTTATAAAAAAAAACCCGTATAATGAATATAGTTTATTTTAGTGGAGAAACAAGCAAGAGTTTATATTTAATGGCCACCACCCACCCACCCAGGGTTGGTTCGAGAAGTTGCCCACCTGCAAAAGTTGAATCCGTTATGACGAAGTTTAGTTAGTTGATCTGGCTTCCCTTTATGGGACCGGAGTCGGCTTGTTCAACTATTACACGTTATTGTTCAGGTATATATAAATGTATATACTATATATGCACTATAAAATCGGTATACTCGGTGGCATCGAACGCGTAAGTCGGGCGCAGGAGTAAATGGGAATGAACGAGAACGAGTCGCATAATTTATCGGCCCCGGGGGGCCAATATTTTAGGGGCAAGTTTCATTCCGCAAATGGCCCTATACTAACATACAGTAGACATCTCGAGCCAGCAAGCACGCACCAATATTCTCTCTCCATGGCAAATTCGATTTGTACAAGATACGGGAACCAGACGACTACTAAAAGGGTAGAAAGTTTTCCAACCCCCACCCTTAGAGGTATGCGAAGAGGGTTATTCATTAACGAGATGAGTTCAAACGAAAATTGAACTAACACTTTTTAATTTGTGACAAATTCACTTCATTTTTTTTAAATATAAAAATGAAAAGTAATAAAACTTTATAGCTACAGATGATAAAATAACCTTTCTTTTTTTACTTTCTCTTTTTTTATCTTATATTTTATGTTCATTAAAATTTTTATTTGATTTTTTAAATTTTGGCTCCATTAGTTTAACAATCAAATACAAAGCATTATTAAAATAATAATGCTTAATCAATGGCGCGAAAATATAAAAAAAATAAACTGATGTGGCCATCCGCATTACTGTCCCATACGCCAGGCCCCTCTCTTATATTTAATATTTATTAAATATCATTTATAATCATTTAGGGGTGTAAGGTCAAAAATGAAAATCTAGCCCCCTGGGCCAAACTGAACCAAATTTTGTATACATAATTAGTGGGCTCCCAGAAGACTAAAAATGCAAAAAGTTGTGTACAAATCTAGGCCTTTGCCCAAACTAAACCAAATATTGTATATGTTGCAGGAAAACCCCGTTTTTAGTAAGAACAGGTTCTTACTAGTAAAAACGCAATTCACAGAATACCTTCTTCTCAACTAGAATTTACTGATGTTGGGTGAGATTGGTCCAAATGTCTAGAATCTTCATTTTGGACCTTCCGCCTCATTTTGGGTGTTTATTTTCAAAAATTTTTAAACGAAAATGTCAAAAATAGTAATTTTTATGAAAATAGTTATTTTTGATATTTTCGTTTAAAATTTTTTTGAAAATAAAGACCCAAAATGAGGCGGAAGGTTTAAAATGAAGATTCTAGACATTTGGAACAATCTCATCCAACATCAGTAAATTCTAGTTGAGACAAAGGTATTCAGTGAAACGCGTTTTAAAAAACGGGTTTTTACTGGATATATATAATCAATGGGCTCCCAGAAGTCTATAAGCTAAAATTTGGTGCATACTAAGATATTTGCGTACCCATTTTCAGCTCATTAACTAAAACCTTTCAAGATTAGCATTTTGTAATCTCAAGAAACGTTTTCAGGTAAAAAAAACAAACTATAATTTAATACTAGTAAGCGAGGGGTGAATCGCTGCTGTACACCTACTTCCACTTGTACTTCCAAATATTTCCAAGTACTTCCATATATTTCCGAGCAATTACAAATATTTCCAAGTATTTTCAAATATTTCCAAGTACTTCCAAACATTTCCAAGTACTTCCATGTATTTCCAAGTACTTCCATGTATTTCCAAGTAATTCCAAATATTTCCAAGTACTTCCAAGCAATTCTAAATATTTCCAAGTAATTCCAAACATTTTCAAGCAATTCCAAATATTTCCAAGTAATTCCCAACATTTTCAAGCAATTCCAAATATTTCCAAGTACTTCCAAGCAATTATAAATATTTCCATGCAATTCCAAACATTTCCAAGCAATTCTAAACATTTCCAAGCAATTCCAAATAATTCCAAGTACTTTCAAATATTCCCAAGTACTTCCAAAATACTTCCAGAGAGGTGTACACCTACTTCCGATCGCGGATCACCCCTCGCTATTATGTAAAATATGCATGGTTTTATAGAAATTCTGAATTTGATTTGAAAAAGTCTTTGAATTTGATATAGAAAAGTCCAAAATTGAAATTAAAAACCTATTTTTTTCAATATTACCTGAATAATATTGATGGTTTCTGAAAAAAAGTTCGATATATAAAGATTTTCAATATAAGGGGGTTGGTTTGACTGTAATATTTTATTATAATGCGATTATACATACCTACATAGCGTATTATTAGCAGAATCTAATTTCTCTTTCTAAATGGAAAGAACTCTCGTCTTATCCTGTTGCGTCAGCCCCCTTAAATGTCATAATTGATTACTCTTCCTCGAGATGAAATAAATGGACCTGTACACCCCCCTAAACCGCCCCCCACAAAGACAATATTAGATATCTCGTTTATTTTCTTTCGAAAATCGATCGATTTTTTTTTATCCAGTCCTCTCAATAAACTTTCACTACTGGATTAGAACGAAGAAATTAATGACCTCCCTTATAATTTATATAGATTAATTGTCGAAGGGTGGTTTGGCGACCAGGGTGCGGGGGTGGCGCATAAATGTTGTGCGCCGGAAGATTGAGAGCGCGCGGAAAGAAAATCAATTAAATTTATTCTTAGTCGCTTCTTCTTCTTCTTTATTTCTTTAATTCCAATCTTCTGGAGGCAATAATTTAACCACCCCCACCACACCCTCAAGTTCCTTTCTTCTTCTGCCTTTTCAAATTAATCCGCAAAAACGCGGAGAGAGAGAATATATTCGAATATTAGATTGCTTGGGCGTTAATATTGGCCGCAATTGTTTCTTAAAAACAGACACGGGTATATCTAGAACAATCCAGAGACCCTATTTTATTCCTCGCCCATCCACAAAACCAGCCAGGTTTACCACCCTCCCCGGCAGAAAAATAAAAAAGTTTTCCCTCTCTACTGTGAAACGACGGAACCTCATTTTAAATTTAATTAGAATCTCGTGTATTCAACGTTTTGAGACACGAAATCTTTATGATAGATCAACCTTCTCTTTTATATGCTTGCTTTTTTTTTTTTTTTTTTTTTATAGGCGAAAGTGAATTAAGGGGCTGTTAAATAAATAATTAGGTTATGAATTTTTTTTTTTAATTTAACTTTTTATCAATTATTCGGATAAAAAAAAAATAAAGGTTGAGTGAGTTTGTATAAGATGAAATAAAAGAAGGGTTGATGAAAAAAAAAATTATAATTTTTTTTAATCAATGAAATTGGGTATGGAAATTAACGCTGGAGAGAAAAAATGGCTCCATGGAGACGCAGGCGGCCAACGGTATTGGACGGATTAATTTCTAGAAAATTTTTAAACCCTTCGTGTGGAAGTAATCCAATTACTTTTTTTATTCTAATCTTGTAAACGAGGAATAATTTCGATTAGTATGTCTAGTTCTCCATTTTTTCAAAATACTTCGAAAAGAACTAATTAATAATTGAGGATTTAATGGAAGACAGTCCAGAAATAAATAAAAATAATATTAAGATTGAAGTAATTTTTTTGGAGACGATAAGTGAATTCAGTGGGTTTTGATGAGGCAGACCAAAATTCAAAAAAGAGAAATAATAATAACTATCTTGACATTTCGGAGGTTTATTCCCTCCTTCTTCAGGGTCTGTAATCAATTAAATGGGATTTGGCCATCATTATTGTAGCGGCCCGTTCTTGCTCATGGCGACGAGCCTTGAGACACGGCCGCTAGATGACTCAGTCGGATCGTTGCGTCGTTTTTGCATGAGTGAAGTATTATCACCCATGCTATAATTAAAGCGACTCGATTCGACTGGGGAAGCGAACGGATTCGGACATTCCCTTTGTTTCTTGGGTGATTGCCGATTACCGACTAAGTCAGCCGGGCAAGGCTCTATCCACCTAGATGGCGGGTCAAGAGGCTGCTTGCTTTGCAATCACGTCGGGCGGTCACCAGATATTGTTAGGGCTCTCGTGAGGTGAGTGCTGTGTGGTGCTTTGTGCGCCCCCCATCAAGTCGATGGGGTCCTAACAATCTGTTGAGTGCAGTTGTAGGTTGCGTGTTCATATAGGGTGTGTGCAGGGGAGGGGCTGCTGGTTGGCGTTTGGCCCCTCAGATTCGAATGTCCGAATCCGTTCGCTTCCCCAGTCGAATCGAGTCGCTTTAATTACTAGCATGGGTGATAATACTTCACTGCAAAAACGACGCAACGATCCGACTGCAGTCATCTAGCGGCCGTGTCTCAAACTCGTCGCCATGAGTATGAACTTTTATTATCATCAACACTATCTCAAACGAAGGAGGGAATAAACCTCCGAAACGTCTGTTTTTGAATAAAAAAAGATAGTTATAATTTTTGAATTTTGGTCTTTCTCATCAAAATCCACTCAAAAATAATATTTCCAATGTTTTTCTTTTCATTAATTAATATATAATATATATATTTTTTTTTTCTAATACTCAAAAAGAGGATAATTTAGCTAAGAAATGGGTTCTATATGTATTTTAAAACAACAAATAGCTATTTTTTTCTTTCAATACTCTTATAGGAAATAATTGCCTTTAGTAGTTAGTTGTCTAATATTTATTTTTTATTTTTTTTTAATATTTTTAACTAACTATAATATAGAGTATATGAACTCAAAAACTTAAGAAACATAAAAGATACGCCTTTTGTGAGTAAGACTCCAAAATCAAAAATGGCTCATTTTTCCTTTCAGAGGGGTCGAATCTTAAAAAAATGAAAAAATACTTTCGAGGTATTTGAACCATAAACTTAAATACCAAAATTGAATGCTAAAACTTAAAAAGCCTGGGGGGAGGGATAGAGCAGTTAAAAATTTCAATAATTTATAAAGTTTAGGAAAGCGGTGTTAGGTTTATAGTGAAACATATTAAACACAGGAATTATTTAACGGATTATAATGGTGTTTTCACAAAAAATAGATAAAATTAAAAAATTAAAAAGTCTTTAAATTATTTTGGAGATCTTTTTTATTTATCTCTATGCATATTTCAGGCTATGAACCCTTCATCAGGATGTTTAACAGAAAACTGAATATGTTCAGAATATATTCAGTTTTGTTCATGAATATATATTAGTTTCACATTAAACATCCTGATGAAGGGTTCTAGCCGAAATATGTATAGAGATAAATAAAAAAATCTCAAAATAATTTAAAAGATTTTTAATTTTTAATTTTATTTCTCTTTGTGAAACACCACTATAACCGTTAAATAATCCTGTGTTCAATAATTTACCTCAAAATGACTATAATATATCTCCCTTTCAGGGAAAATACAGAAAAATCCTCAAATATATTATTTTGTATTTTAATATTTCACTTTTCTAAGCTAAAACCATATCAATATCTTTTCTGGTTTAAGAGAGATCTTGAAAAAGTCTAAAAACACATTTTGGGACAATTCTTCCACTTTAGTGTTCGAATTTCAAAAAATCTCTTATAGTCATACATAAATCATAAAAAGAATATACACTCAGAATTTCATCATTCTAGGTCCAGCGGTTTGGGCTGTACGTGGATGAATGAATGAATGAAACGTCACCTTCTCTATGTTTATTTATATCAAGCAGAGGTTAACCTCATTGATTTTTTTATGAACTACTAATGTCATTAATTTAAAAGAAAACTAATCACAAAATCTTTATTTTCCGAGCGTGTTTTGACAAGGAATAAATAATAAATGTAAATGCTATTATACTGGTAAGTTGGTAGAATAATTAACTCTAGTATCTAGTAATTATATGAACTTAGTTGTCCAGAGAATATAGATTCTTCAAAAGTGATAATAATATTAGAGAAGAGTAGAGTAATTTCTAACAAATTGATATGATATATATTCGTAATTGTAACATTTGGTTGGCGAAGGGCGTATTTTAGGGTTAGGGTTAAAGAGGGTGGGGGGTGGGGTGGGGGTGGTTCTTTGTCATTTGAGGATGTCATTTGACACGTTTCTCTCGCACGAGTGATATTTGTCAGTAGTTTCCTCGAGAATTCTCGACGCTATCTCTGTCTCATATGGGTGATAGACAGACAGACAGACACACCTTCATTAATGGTATAAAGTGTGTGTGTGGGGGGGAGGGGGCGATATCGTCGCCAAAAGGGAAATTGGATTAAATTCAAAACCAATACTATAGTTATACAGCACCAACGGCCGGAAGCTTCACAATAATCAGCATTGTAAAACGCAGGAAATTATATATGTGTGTGTATATACATATATACATACATGTAGATAAAGAGATATTTACTCCAAGGCGTGGTTGAGTCAAATCAAATGATGGGGTTGGCTTAGTGTGTGTGTGTGTGTGTGTTTACCAATGTGGTATGCATTGAATTTGGGCGGAGTTGTTGGAAAAGAACAAATGAGCCTTATAATAAATACTACTACTCATAATTATTTAATAAGTCATTCACCGGGAAAAGAAAATACGTTGCGTTTCATATTTATACACTGAAAAAACAATTTCTTCATAATAAATATATTGATAGAATTGAGCATTTTTAATGAGCTCATTCCAAAGATATTTGATTAATAATCAAGATATATCGGTAATCATTACAATATGACCAAATTTTTAGTTATTTAATCCAAATATATTATATACCATATACTTGAGTGATCTATTTTATTCTATTAGATATATCTTTATATTAAATGAAAGTTTTGTTTACTTCTAGTAAAACGTCTTATTTTATATAAACATATGTCTTTTTATCATAAAACGACTTAGATTTTTTGCAAATAGTGATATTTTAATAATTAAGATATTTAAAAAAAAATTCAAAAGTTTGCCCGGATAGCATGTTAGTTCTCAGGTTCGACTCCTGGGGGGATGAATCCCCTCTGATTTCGCAATTAAAGAATATTTCTACTAAAATCCGAGAATTTGTCCTAAAAAATTAAATTCTTTCTATCCAAAAGTTTTGTTTATATTATTAAGATTGTTTTTTTTTACTAAGTATTTAGTAGTAATTACGTATTATTCCATTTAAATACCCAACTATTAAATTTAACTATTCCACTATTTTACTCAAATAACAATATTATTTTCATAATTTACTTATTGGTGCTTGGTTCAAATAGCGGCATCTTAACTATTAATATAATTAATAGGGATTGTGTTGTTGCTGTTGCTGCAAAGTGAAACATCTTTTAATAAAGATAAAAGTAAATAAATATTATATGAAACATTCATTTACTATGAGTTAAGATTTCTAGTTCACTTGTTTCACATTAAAATTAAAAATTTACCTCTTGTATGTTTTTAATTTTAATGTGAAACTAAGTGAATCTAGTAATCTTAACTCATAGTAAATGAATATTTCATATAATATTTATTTACTTTTATCTCTTACTATTAAAGATCTAGAGTTGCTCCAAAAATATGAGAATACTTAGTAGCTATATGATTTATTAATATTGAACAGAGATCGATTTCGCCATAATTAACTTCACCATCTATTCATATCATAATATAATTTCTTAACTATAAATATATCGTTTTTTTCAGTGTACTTAATCCTTTCAAAAATATTCAAGATTTTAAATGATTTTTGTTTTTGAGTTTGGCTGTTCTTTTAATATGTAGTTAAATCATCCCAATAACTCTCTCTCCCAAGGAGAGGAGAGAGTTATTTACATTTTAAATTGCATCAACGCAATTACTATTTAAACGACGCGTAGTTGAGAATCAATAAAATTTGGATTGATATATATGTTGAAATACCATAAAATTCACATCAAACTAAAATTTACGATTTATTACCAACTGTTTTAATGGATTTTCAGGAGAGACCGATTTAATTATTTCATTGATGGAGGAAAGTTACTTATTTCGAAAATAAAATAGTATATGTAGGTTATAATTAAAACATAAAAATAATTTTAGGTTAGCCGATTATTATTGCGATTTTTATTGATTATTGTTTATTTACCTTTAATAACCAATTAAAAAATAAAAATAAAAGAATGATCAAAGAATTAATTATAGAAACAATAAATATACATTATTATGTAACAATATGATTGTTAATAGAAATAAAATTAATTATTAGGACAATTAAAATCTCGCTATACTAGTTATATTAAAAAATATAAGGGAAAAAGGCTAATCTAAAAAATATCGATATTCAAAATCATTATTTTTGTTGAGTTCAGGAACTAGTACCTAGGCACTAAAAAATATTCAAATTTTAAATTTCGATTTTTTTAAATTTGTTAATATAGTAGGTATATCCGAATACCATTTTTTATTATAAATCAGCAGTTTTCTAAAACTATTGAGACTATCAACTTAAAATTTTGTGGAGAGATTATTTTAATAATAAGAATATTCAGTAAGAAGGGATTTTGAAAAATTTTAATTTTAAGGGGATAAAACGAAAGCAAAAAAATTAAATTTTCTAAAAAAACAAACATTTTATCCCGATTTCTCCGAATGTATTAGGGTTAGAGCTAGAAATTTGGTATGAAAGTTTGTTTTAGGATGTAGATGATTAGTAAAAAGAATTACTAAATTATGCACATTTTAGTTTATTTTTCACTATCTGCGAGGCCCGCCTTCTGCGGCCCTCTTGCTTACCCCTGGATCCCTACCCCACCCTCTCTCCTCCTAAATTTCCAACCACTCTCCATCCCACCAAACCCTTCCGCAACCCCGTGACTTCTCCCCGCATTCAATCACACTACACGTGTTATTTTTTTAAAAAAATTTTGCGGAATTTAACAAAATGAAATGTTTTTTATTTTTATATAATTTCATTTAAAAGAAAATAATTTGAGTAAACAAAAACACTCAAGAAGGAGATTTGAAGGGACCGAAAATGAGTACCGCAGGGTTGTTGCATTGAATTTATATGGCCTAGAACATTAATGAATAAACGGGCTATCTAATGGAAAAATAATTTTTCAAATCGGATTAGTATTTCCTCAGATTAGCCGTCACAAACAAACAAATCAACAAAACGACAAACTCACCAGCCTTATATAGATAACAGCGAGGGGTGAACCGGGACCTAATTTTGTGTACACCTACTTCCACTTTCACTTTCAATTTCCAAGTAAAAGACAATAGATGAAGGGCATTATCTAATGAATTTCAAAATAATTCCAAAGACGTGTACACCTAATTCCAATCGCGGTTCGGATAACAGTAATAGATTTACACGGTTATAAATATAAAATTCCACGATTTCGAATTTACATGGTTTCCTGAGGAACTTATCTTCATTGTAAATTGGGGGATAGGGGCCGTCCATAAATTACGTCACACGAATTTCAAGAATTTTAGATCCCCCCTGTTTAACATTTTAATTGGGCCCCCTGTATTGTGACGTCACACTATCACTTTTATACCCTATAATTTACAAAAAACTTTAATTTGACTTTTGTGACATCACAATTTTTAAGATCCCCGGGGCCCTCTGTCACAAATCTGAGATATCCCCCCTTAATGTGTGAGGCGAGGGGTGAACCGCGACCTAATATGCTGTACACCTACTTCCACTTGTATTTTCAAATATTTCCAAGTACTTCCAAATATTCCCAAGTACTTCCAAAATACTTCCAAAGAGGTGTACACCTACTTCCAATCGCGGATCATCCCTTGGTGTGAGGTAATTTATAAAAGGCTCTATATATATCTATCTATATATATATATATATTATGGTAAAGTATGTATATATGTTCCGAACGATCTGATTGGCAGAGCCAATGGCAAAGCGTTAAATTATAAGAACGATTCTGATTGGTCAGATAGTGATCGTGCTTAGCCAATGTGTTAAATAAATCTTTCCTTATTGTTCCAGCTTAGAAAACAGGAAGTTGCTATTGAAGACATATGTATGGAGCATAGCCATGTACGGGTGTGAAACCTGGACAATTGGAAAAGCGGAGAGAAAGAGATTGGAGGCTTTCGAAATGTGGTGCTACAGAAGAATGATGAATATCAATTGGATGGATAAAATTACAAATGAAGAAGTTCTTAGAAGAATCGGAGAAAAAGAACCTTGTGGAGGAGTCTGAGGAAGAGAAGAAGTCAGATGATGGGGCACACACTGAGACATGGGGGACTGCTTAGGGATATCTTGGAGGGGGAGGTGGGAAAGAAAAGGGGAGGGGGAAGACCCAGATTAGAATATTTCAACCAAATAATTGGGGATATGGGATGCCAGACATTTAGAGAGGTCAAACAGCTGGCGGGGGACAGAGTCGAGTGGAGACGGATTGTTGCATCAAACCAGTCTTAGGACTGTATACTCGATGATGATGGATTGTTCCTTATTGATGAATCAATTTCATTCAACACATTTTTTCAATACTCACAGTATCATTTTAAATTTCAATTATTAAATTGGTATGAACGAGACGCTCCCCGCCAGGGGTTAGATGAGACCGGGCCGAAAGCTACTATGGTATATTAACATCATTTTGTATAAATTAGGTGTGAAATTAATGTTTAAATACGAAAGAATGTAGGTAGGTATATTAGAATTCAAGCATAGTAGGTATTTATTTTGTGTCATGAGAGTAGATATAAAAATAAAGTGACATCAGAGAGAGAGTAGGATCAAATGAAAAAAAAAGAAAAAGAAAAAAAAGAAAAACAGAGGGCGGCTATAAATATTTCATTTGTCAGAAAAGGTGCGTAGGGGTGGGGGGAGGAGGGGAAGCGAAATATTTATATAGTTACAAGGGTTGAAGGGAAAGACACATAAGGGGTAGTGAATGTACGTAAAATATTAAAACATTTATTTATTTTCTAATTTTTAAGGTAGAAAATAAAAAATAATTTATCTTTTAAATAATGACCTCATAAAAATGTTCAATGTTGAGTGAATATTTTATTTTCGTGGGTAGAAATAAATCTTTTTTTTTTTTTTTTTAATTAAAAACTATTTGTGAAGCAAACGAGCCTCTGGTGAGGATGGATTAGGTTAGATTTTTTTTTTATATTCTGGTTGTTTTTTTTATGAAGGTTGTTGTACCATATACGTCATCAGTGTGTTTGCCTGTCTGTCTAATGTCTATCTAGTATGGTATATCAGTCATTGCTCCCTTGGCGTTAAAGTCTCTAATTGGAAAACCACTTGCCCTTCTGCCAGCAAGCATCTGTCATGGCTCTCCCTTTAAACGTCACAATTCATTACTTTTTCTGTAGACGAAACCAAAAGATATATAGTATCTAATCGTATAGTAACAAAAGTTAATAAAGCTGTTACTCTCAAGTTTGTAATTATTATCAATAGTGCATTTTTACACGCTTTATATTAAGCCCGCTGCACACGAGGCTTTTTCTTCTGGGATGGGATTGCAATTTGAAGGCCTGTTGAGATCGAAATGACGTCACTGCCGGTTGTCTTTCTAGCTAGCTTGCTTGATTGATTTAAAAGATAGGACATGTTCTATTTATCGGGTGGGTCCTGGGAAGTTTTTAAATGAGAGCAAGCAAACAAAAAATTATTAAAATAAGCCTCGTGTGTAGCGGCTTTCAGCTTATTCACTTTTAACGAAGTTGGGTGGAAGTCGATGTAAAAAGTTGATTTTAATCTACTTTTAATTGTCGTATTGATTTGAAATTTTGAATGTATATGTAATTCAGGTGACAATACAATAACTTTAAACAATGAAGCTGAAAAAATAACCAGAAGTGGAGAGGACGAAATTTTGAAATTATAGCCCCCTTTGGTCCACACACAACCGATATTTGTATACATCATATTTACGCCCCCAGAATGGCAAAAATTCAAAATTTAACTTGGGGGGGGGGATTGGAAATTATAACCATCTTTGGCCCGAATTCAACCAAAATTTGTATACATCATTTTTGCGCTCCCAGAAGGGTAAAAATACAAGAATTAGCCAGGGGGGGGGAATTGGGAAATTATAGCCCCTTTGGTCCAAACTCAACTAAAATTTGTATACATCATTTGTGGGCCCCCAGAATGGTAAAAATACAAAAATTAATAAAATGGGGATGACATTGGGAAAAATACACTAAACTCTTGTCAAATTTAGTTTTAGTCAAGCGATATAGAATTATACTCATTTTAAGATTAAAACTTAAAAGTTAAAAAAAAAAAAACTAAAAAAGCACGCTTTTTTGTCAGTAATGAACTAAAAAGTACATAATAATGTAATAAACTTTTTTATGTGCAATAATTAAGTCAAAAAGAGTAGGGCGCTTTGTCGAAATTAATTAAAAGTGCCTTACATGTTTCTCAAAGAACCCACCCACGCTTTTTGACTTAATTATTGGACATAAAAAAGTTTATTAGATAAGCGTGTTTTTTAGATTTTTTAAATTCTGCATCATTCGTAATCATATTTTCTGATCTTCAATATATTTCTAAAATCGATCTTAGTAAGGATAAGCATGTACCTACACACTAAAATCAACTTAAATACCAAATTTCAGCTTTCAAACCTTTATATATAAGTACTTTCGAAGAAATCGTGATTATAAAGTGATTTTTGAAAGTGTTTTATGTTTCTATATTTCAACGTATTTAAAATCTGAATATTTTTAAAACGGCAGAAAAATGAAAAAGAATGATAATAATGTAAAAATTTTGAAGTATACCAATACCTACAAGTAAAATAAAGTAGAAAGTTTCTCTTTTCTCGTCTATGTAGGTATATTTCAAGTTTAATTTATATTTGGGTAAAATGTAAAAATAAAATAAAAAATTTGATATATACCTACCTATATTATATACGTATATAAATAGCGAGAGAGAGAGAGAGAGAGAGAGTGTAAATTTTAATATATCCATTATTTTGTATTTAAGTTAAGGATTAATTTCGATGTATGCGTTCACACCTGTTTTATTACAAAACGATGTAATTATACGTAACGACCAAGCGTAGATGGAATTATTACTCTACCCATCTGTGCGTTCACAAATTAGTTACCTAATACAAAAGTAAAGTTTAATTACAAAGAAACAAAATTACTTATAGAATTATGTAAAATACCTACCTCTATATGTAATATAATATATAGAACGAAAACCATACAAAACATTTTTCTATTGTAATGCACACAAATTTTAATATACTTAAGTAGAAAGTAAAATTGAAAATTAAAACAAATATATAAAATAATTTTAATTGAAAATATCAATTATAATAATTTTTTGTTTATTGCAATAATTAATTAAAATAATTGGATTTTATTTGTTTATATTATTACGTTGTTTTTATTATTAAGATTCGATTTAAATATATTTTTGGAGAATGCATTTTACCAAATGGAGGAAAAACTAACCTTTTTCAAGAGTGCCTGGAGTTTGAACAAATTTTAATGGTTTTTTTTCTTTAGGAAGGAAGCTTGGTACGAGATATTTTTTTAGATAATTTTTTTTTTAGGCCTAAGCTCGAGATTTACCTAAATATTAAAGGTCCTAATTATTAGGTATAAATTGTAGGTACTTTTAAATTTGTTAAATAGTTTTGATGAATTCCGTGTCTCCAGATTAATCGAGTTATAAAGAGTTGGAAAGTTTGAATATTAAAATTTGACATTGGAATATTTTGAAAATTCAAAGTATAAGTTTACAATAGAGATCAGAAAATCAGTTTTTAATAGTTTTTAATTCAATAAATAGTTTTGATATAGTTTTAATGATTTTTTAATTATTCGTGAAAATAACGATAGGCGTTCCATCTCTTTGAGATATATAGAATTAATAATTACATATAGAATCACGCAAATTCACATTTTCTGACATCTAATAGTGGCTTCGGGGAAGCAAAATCTTTTCTCCCATAAGAATAATAATGGTTTTATTTGAGGCTTTACTTAAAACTAAGTTATTGTTTTTGAAATATTCGACATTTAAGAGAGCTCTACAATCTATAATTAATTTTTAAAACGTTTTTAAGAAATAGACATTTTAACTAGGCGGGTGGTTAGTGTGTTTGTTATGTTATGACGTCACTCAAGGATGCATTTTCGAGCTAAATTGGGACATTGTAATTTTTTTTTCCTTTTTTGAAAAAATAGGAGAAAGGTATAAAATAAACCCGGTGTTTATCGAATCGGTGCAAAAACGATTGCGAGAGAGCCAGGCTATATCTTAAGAATAAAACTGGTTCATTAATTATGACGTAACACTTTTGTATAATTAAGATGTATTACTTGTATTTAAAACTTGACAATGTTTTTGTATAGTATACTGTATTACACAATTTTACTAAGCAATTTATTATTTTTAATTAAATGTTACAAGGTTTAACGAATTCATTAACGCCCTGTACTTTTTTCTTTTTTATTATTTTTTTTATAAGATTGCGAAAATCCGAGGAAGGCTATTTCCGAAATTGAGAGTTATCTATTTCCTTTTCCTTTACTAGAATACTTTCAAGCCATTTGCTCCACATAATAAATATGTTAAATATATATTAAAAAATATAGTTATTTATCGTAGGAAAAAAGTAAAAAATACAATATTATTATTATTATCAAATGAATAACAATTAATGGTTAACCGCTTAAAGTATCACTGTATTTTATTTTTATAGTTTTACTACACTATTTGTCAAAATAGAATAATATTTTGTTGGCGGAGGAAGGGGGCACTCAAAACGTGATTTTTTTCGAAAATTCGTACCTACTCTATCAAGAATATCTTGGTGTTGTTTAACTCAAATTAAAAAATTAAAAGTAAAAGAAAAAAAAGAAAAATATTTTCAAGATTTGGTACCTTTCTGCAAATTGTAATTTAGTAATTTGATTTGAGATAGAAAGTAGAAACTTGTTAGAAAAGTCAAGCTTATTAATACAAATTTGAAGTGTGTTGAATTCAAATTTTTGAGTTATAATTCTATAAGTTTAAAAACAGATATATCTGCTTTTAAAATTATTCAATTAATAATAGCTGTGGTAGAAAAGAGAAACTTATTTAAACAAACTTGTGTACCAAATTTAAGCTCATTTTAGTTACAGTCGTTTGAGGTAGAAACCAAATAAGTATAAAGTCAAAAGTTAGGAAAATACTGGTTTGATTGATTGAAAAAAAAAAATATTAATAAAACTTTCTATGATTTCTACATGTTTCTTTAATTTTCCGAATTTTACTTAAATATTTTGATATATTTTGCGAATACTCTTAGATAATTAGGTACTAGGTTTGTGAAAAATACCGATATATCGATATACCGATATTTTATACTCCGATACTCTCGACACATATCTATACTGTTTGTAAATATCGATACGATATATATATGTATATCATTTGCTCATCCCTAGTAGAAAATTAATTTCTACAAGCTTGTTTGCTAAATTTTAGCTTATTAGTTGCAAGCGTTTGAGCTAAGAACCATAAAAGTATCATAGAAAAGCGAAGCTTGTGCCAAATTTCAGCTCATTTTAGCTATATAGTCGTTTGAGGTAGAAGTCAGACAAGTAGGACTCGAAAGCAAAGCTTAATTTTACAATGTTTGATGCCATATTTCAGCTCATCATTTTAGTTACAATAGTTCGAGGGGTCTTTTTTAAAATAAATTGATTTAGTTCTGATTTTCCACATTTTTATACTGGAAATTAGAAAGGAAAAAAATTGAACAATTCTTCTTTTTGAGAATATGTAAGGTACCTATAAACATTTTCAAACTTTCTATGAACATTAGATATATAGAAAAAAAAAAATCATTTTAGAAAATTATTTCAATTCATGTTTTAGACATTTTTGATGAAAAAAAAAAGAATTTTACAATTTTTAAGCGAATATAATCAAATTTGTCAGTCATGCGAGCTTTGTGAGAATATTTTTCTTTTATAATTTATCTCGCAGCTAAAATATTCTAATACTAATTTGAATATTAAACTGACCAATGCATCTCTGGCTGATGGTATGTGAGATGCATTTATTGAATGTGTGTGTGTGTGTGTGTGTGTGTGTGTGACCATGACCTTTGAGCTCTCAGAGGCTCAGAGAGAGCGAGAAGCAATTCGAACTTGATCGATTCTCCTCTGTTGGAGAGCTGGAGCTGGAGCTCTGGAAAGGATGCTGGAGAACGGAATGGAATGGAATGGAAATGGTAGGGTAGGGTCCAATTCACCCAAAATGCGAAACAATTTCCGACACAGAGCGAAAGAGAGACAGACAGACAGACATGGCCAAAACTGATAAGAGAGATAAACGAGAACAGCGCTCTCCTCTCGGGGTGAAGAAATAAATAAAATTACACTCACCATTAAAAAAAAAAAAGAAACAAAGATTGTACATTTCTTATCAAATTTAGTTATTAATTCAATTATAAAATAAGTATCACAATTTAAGTTTTATCTCACAGATGTAAAAAAAACGAAAAGTCCCTAAATAGAGATTAATTTGTTTACCATATTTGTTTATTTACAACGTAACAAACACAAGTCATGTGATTTAAAACAACCAATTAAAAAAAAGAGAGAGACTAATTAAAAACCAAGGATTTAATTGCTATTTACCTAATTTATAGAGAATATATTGAAATTTATTCGCTCATCCCTATTTGGATTAGTTTTTTTTTTTTATTTTCAATCTCAAAAAGGGTTTAAACGATAATATTGACAAAAAAATAAATCAGCAAGAAAAATAAATATTTTGAAAAATATTAATTATTTTTGAATGTTCTGTTTAAAAAGTAAAACAGAATCTTATTTTTGTCGCTAAAATATACCGATGTCTGATATAAACTTAAAAATTTTATATGTACCTATCTACCTATTTATTTTCTAAGAAATCCAAAATTGTAATAAAATTTGGGTCAAATTTATTGTGGATACAAAAATAGAAAAAAAAATAAGTGATTTGATGCAAAGACAGCCCAAGGATAAAAATAAAATAAAATTCTGATGAAAATAATTTATCGAAACGAAAACGTGGTCGGCTTATTTTGAAATATAAAATGCATTCTACAAAAATATATTTAAATTGAATCTTGATAGGTAATAAAAACAACGTAATAATGTAAACAAATAAAATTCAATTATTTTAATTAATTATTGCAATAAACAAAAAATTATTAATTGATATACTTTCAATTAAAATTAATTTATAATTGTATTTTCATTTTCAATTTTTCTTTCTAAAATGTTTTATATATGATTCTCGTTCTATTATATATCTATTACATAATTCTATAAGTAATTTCCATTCTTTGTAATTAAACTTTACTTTTGTATTAAGTAATTTTTTAATTGATATACCTAATTTATTCAGCCATTTCTATAAAATTACTAGATAGTATTAAAAATTTCAAAATCGGGAATAGTCCTATTATTTGATATTTATTCATTGAATAATACCAATTTGAAGTATCTACAAAAAGGAAAAGAACGATAAAACCTCTAATTTGTATAGGTAAACGAAACGGCAAAGGCGTATAGTAATGTCACGTGACTTATAAAAGTCACGCCAGTTTTTTTAATTTTTTTTTTTTTTTTTTACATTACACTTTCTAAGTTGTAATCTTTCGTGACAAACAGATTTGTGAAAGATTTCTTGTTTTTTTTTGGTAAATATTGAGATTAAAAAAAATAAATAAATAAAAAATAACTAAATATTTATAAAAATTGTTTATATAAGTTTGAATTTAGAATTTGAAGGATTATTTTGTATTTTTAACCCAATTTTTTTTTTTTTTTTTTGTTTTTAATCAGCTGCCCGAATTTAGCCTCCTAATGGATAATTCCAATATTGACTCGGGGCCAAGAAATAAAAATAGAAATGGGCGCTCAAGTTGGTTGGGTTGGTTGGCTAAAAGGGTTCTTGTCCGTCCGTCCATGATCGGCTTAATGGATTAAACTTTCAATTTATTCGCTGGAAAAAGGATGAATAATAAAAGGAATCCTTGCTCTAATGGATAATTAGAGGGCTTTTAACTGCAATATTGCAGGTGTTGATGATGCAGTTGGCTGGCATTGGCAATAGTAGTGCTGGCTGGCATTAGGTAGTATCCAGAGGGCAGCACCTGGGGTGCGTACCGAGCTTGGAAATTAGGCCAATTATTCACAAGCACGTTTGGCATTTACAAAATAAATGAACAGCCACATTTACAAATTGTTCAATGAAATATTTTCACTCGATAATGGGGAGGGAAGTATATACGCACAAATAAGGGTTAGCGGATTTTATAAATCATTCAAAAATTCTAGAAATGGTTTAAAAAATAAGGTTATGTTTAGAAAATGTGTTTATTGACAACGTAATAATAAAAATTTTAATAACAATATATAAACAAATTAAATAAAAATAATTAATTGCAAAATTATTTCTATTTTTTTTTTTACTTTAAGTTTAGATATCATTGTTAATATAACTATAGTAGACACAAAGGCAGAAATTTTTTCAATGATTTCAAATTTAAAAAATAAAAACATATATCGAAATTCGGTACGCTCTCTTTAAATTTTGGTATTTTTACTTTATCCGAAGTATTTTTTTAGCAAAGATACTACACATTTAAGCCTAATTTCAGCTCACATTAGGTACTTATATTTAGAGAGTTTGATTTTTTCCCTCCCTTATTTTTAACATTTTTCTATCTGAAGTTTTAAAGCTAGAAAGCCTAAAATTTACTAAGTTCTTTATTTTGAAAATAAAACATTTTGACACCTATCTACGAGTTGTTTTCCAATCTTTTAAAAATTTTATCTATTTTTATATTCAAAATAAAGAAAAATTTTTACAATGTATTTAAATTTGGATTTTAGTAGATTTTAGTTAAGCTAGATGATTTTGAAGAAGATCCAGTATGTTTGTAGACCTATATGGAGGATGAAATATTATATGGAAAGTTCTTTCAAAATGATTATTTCCAAAATAGAGAACAGTAGATTTTAGGATTTCTAGGTTCAGAAGTTTCGGTTGAAAAATGTTGAAAATAGCAGCGAAAAAAAAATTAAACTCTCAAATAATAATTGTAAGGAAATGTGTCCAGTACATATTTCCCGCGAAAAGATATTTATAAACAGACGTGGTATTCTCCTGATGGGCGAACCAAAAATCAGATAGATCATATATTAATTGACGAGAGACATAAAAGTAACATCAAAAATGTCAGAAGTTATAGAGGAGCGGAAATAGATAGTGACCATATATTAGTCGTTGCTAGAATAAGAAGCACCATCAGAAAAACACCAAAATATCGGGAGAGTGAGAAATTCAGGGTAGATATAGAGAAATTAAATAACTTAGAATTCAAAGAAAAGTTCCAGGTGGAAGTGAAGAACAGATTTGAAATCTTTGGAAATTACGATTTAGAGACCGAAGATATGGATCAGACTTGGACGAAAGTAAAGAATAGTATAAAGACTGCTGCCCTGAATATACTTGGCAAGCCGACTAAAAGAAAGAAAAAGCCTTGGTTTGACGAGCCGTGTAAAATACAAGTGGAAAAGAAGCATAGAGCAAGACAAAGGTATTTGTCTAATCCCCAGTACAAGGAAGAGTATGAAGAAATAAGAAGACAAGCCAATCGATTCATTAAACAAACAAAAAATGAATTCTTCAAAAAGAAGATAGAAAATCTAGCGGAATCATACGACCAAGGAAGGGTAAGAAACTTCTATGCGGAAATAAGGCAAGAGAAGAACGGATTCAAACCAAGAACCAGGGCTGTCTTGGATAGGGATGGTGAAGAAATTATGGATAGATTTGATGTGGTCTGCCGTTGGAGAGAGTATTTTAATGATTTACTTAATTTTGACGAGCCGAGTAATACAATACAGGTGAATGCATTGGACCCGGGGGATAATTATGTACTGGAACCCTCGATTCAGGAGATAGAAGAAGCAATTAAAAAGTTAAAAAAGGGAAAATCAGCCGGAAAGGACGAAATAGCAGCAGAATTATTGAAGAGTGGGGGTAAAGAGCTGTGCAAGATGATACACGTATTATTATTAAAAGTCTGGAAGGAAGAGAAAATTCCGGCAGAATGGCATGACGCTATTATTGTTCCTATACACAAAAAAGGAAATATAAAAAGGTGTGAAAACTTCAGAGGAATATCAATCTTACCAACAGCTTATAAGATATTAAGTTATATCTTACTAAAACGTCTGACTCCGTTTGCTGAAGAATGCCTTGGGGATTACCAATGCGGCTTTCGTAAAGGAAGATCTACAACTGACCAAGTATTTAATATAAGACAAATAATGGAAAAACGATGGGAATTTGCGCTCGATACTTTCCACCTTTTCATCGATTTCAAGCAGGCATATGATAGCGTGCATAGGGAGAGCCTGTGGAATATTATGAACGAGTTTGGATTCCCTCATAAACTAATAAAGTTGGTCAGGGCCTGTGTGGAAAACTCAAGAGCCTATATTAAGGTAGAGGATAGGTATTCGGAGCCATTTAGCATCAAAACAGGACTACGACAAGGAGATGCAATATCACCCCTGCTTTTCAACCTTATTCTGGAAAAAGTTATAAGAATTTTAGATGAAGGGAGAGAAGGAATACCACTGAATGGTCTGCATAAAGTATTTGCATATGCGGATGATATTGCGATTGTAGCGAATAGAGAAGAAGGTTTGGTGGACATGCATGATAAAATCAAATACATGGGCCTAAGAGTTGGTCTTAAAATAAATGCTGAAAAGACCAAAGCAATGAAAGTATCAAGACATAGCAACAACGACAACAATAGCTTGAGATGTGAGGATGCCAGATACGAGTATGCTGATGATTTTGCTTATTTAGGGACTCTTATAACAACAAAGAATGAAGTAGGCAAGGAAATTCAGACTCGAATAATGAAAGGAAACCGTTGTGCGGCAGCCTTAAATAGCCTGCTCAAAAATAAAAACCTCTCAAGAAAACTTAAAATTAAAATCTACAACGCCATTATTCGACCGGTGGTGCTCTATGGGTGTGAGACATGGACCATGACCCTATCTGATCAGAAAAATCTAATGTCCTTCGAAAACAAGATCTTGAAGAGAATAAGTGGAATGATTAGGGATAGTGTTACCGGCGAATGGAGGTTTAGAAGTGCAAGGGAAGTGAGAGAATTAACAGGGCAGCCTTACATCACGAGCTGTATAAGATCACGAAGGCTAGCTTGGGTGGGACATGTGGTGCGTGCTGATGAAGATCGAGCTATCAGCAGGATCTACGAAGCAAAACCGATAGGAAGAAGACCACCAGGTAGACCACGGCAAAGATGGATGGACAATATAACCAGAGATCTTGAAGAGTTGGGTGCTCAAGGAAATTGGAACTCTATAGCAAGGGATAGGACAAAATGGCGAGGCATTATAGAGGAGGCTAAAACATTGGAAATGTTGTTCGGCCACAGGAAGTAAGTAAGTAAGTAAGGAAATGTGAGCTAAAATTTGGCATACTAGTGTGAATTAATAAATTTCATCAAAAAGGAAATCGTATCGAGTTTCGGAAAAAAAATGATGAAATCTTTGTGATTGAGGAAAAACTTACGAATTTAAAATAAATAAAAATGAGGAACATGTAATATTTACTTGTTTAATTTAATCTCTCTCTTATTTATTTATTTATTTATATATTTAAAATACGGGGAGAAAATTAGGAATTTTTACATTTTTTCCTTCTGATTATGTTATTATTTCCTTAAAGTGATGAATCGTCGGATTATATATATATATATCTACCTACCTATATAGTATGTTATATTATTACAAGGTGCGTCAAAAGATTTCTACAAACATTTGTCAATTGATAAGAGATAAGAGATAAAAAAAATCATTAGATATAAATAGTCGAGAGTGAAAAGTGAGGTTGTTCTAATCGATTATCAAAACGTATTAGTGTGTGAGAATAAAAAAAGGTCTCTTGGATGAGTAAATCTATTTAATCTCACATGATAGGAGGTAGAGGGGATTTTATTATCTTTTAACGATAAAACAAGTCAACTAGTGTTCATACAGAGCTTTTTCACTTGCATTTTATTAAATTTTCATTCATATTTAATAGGCAAATTGAAATAAAAAAGCTGAAAATTTATGACAAGTCACTATGGAAAGATTCCTGTGATTCGGCAATTTATTATTATCAAGGAATAATTTATGATAAAATACTTAAATTTAGTTTAAAAAGGTGTTAAGATTTAATTCTAGCCAATGATTATTTAACTCGAAATCCAAAAAGAAATATTCTAATATAAAATTTTACAGGAATGTCTTATTTTAGAAAGACTATAATATCAATGTTCATACACGGATGTTTCAAGAAAAATGTGAAATGGAATATTTACTTTTTCAATACCTATATACCTATAGATAGTGATAAGTAAAAGTAAAAATCAATAAATATCTAAATATATCTATATATCTATTTATAAGTAAGTTTGAGGTTAATGTCTCTATTATTTTGTTGATTAGTTATCACATGATCTTGTTATTATTTCTAATTATTTACATTGTTACGTTGTCAATAAACAATTTTCGGGCCAAATATAATAATAATTATATCATTAATTAATCTAATTAAAAAAATTTAAATAATTGATTTTTTTAAACTAGTATAGAGAATATAAATAAATTATGACTTACAGGAGCTCGTGCATCAGGGATAATCTAGTTTTTATTTAGTTGCACGAACGTAGGGCTTCGCACGAGACGAGACGAGACGAGAATATCGTCTCGGTCTCGTGAATTATCAAAAATGACAGTATCGTCTCGGTCTCGGTCTCGGTCTCGTCTCGGTCTCGTCTCGGTCTCGTCTCGGTCTTGTCTCGGTCTCGGTCTCGGTCTCGTCAGGGCTAGTCTCGTTTGCTCTCTTTTGGTCTCGTTTGGTATCGCCAAGTATAGTTACATTCTTATTTTTAAAATTAAAATATAAAAAAATTAAATAACTGAAATTAAATTTTTCCCTTACGAAGAAATATTTCGCACGATATTTATTATTGAACTATTTAAAAGTAAGGTAAAACGATATTTATTTAAATTATAATAGGTTAGAGTTGGTGGCTATCACAAGGATTTTTAATTTCTCGATATACTATTTGGGGTTGTTAGCCCATCATCAGGAATACATCAAATATGAAATAAAGTATAGAAAACGGAAAATTGTTTATTTTTTTGGCAGTGTGCTTGTGTGGTCTTTAATGAGTTATCTATCACCTTATCACATGATCTTGTTATTATTTCTAATTATTTACATTGTTACGTTGTCAATAAACAATTTTCGAACCAATTATAGATAATAATTATATCAATAATTAATTAAATTTAATTTAAAAATTTTTTTAAAAATTGTTTATTTTTAAAACTATGGTATAGAGAAAATAAATAAATATAAATATAAATTATGACTTACAAATGAGAAGAAAACTCGTGGATCACAGATGTGATCTAGTTTTTATATAGGTAGTTGGACGTAGGCCCAAGGCAAGACAAAATAGACAGGCAAACTCACCTGGAACAGAAAAAAAAGAACAAAACGATTAGCACACCTTTTAGACAGAGACAGAGAGAGATGTCTGATGGTCATTAGTTAAAATTAAAAAATAGCCAAGGAATTAATAATAAAACGTGAATACGTAGGTATATTCGTATTTAAATTTAGAAAGAAAAAAATAATTAAATGTAGAGAATAATTATTAAAAATGATTAATAGTAATCTAAAACTACTAAGAGGGTTTCAAAAATATCCTAAGAATCGTATTTTTGGATTATTTTTATTGGCAAAAGAAATATTAAAAATATATTAAACATGACAATCATCTAAAATGTCATTCTATATATAAATACAGTGTTCTTGATTTTGTCAGGTGGGTCAATATTTGAAGCCATCAAGAGGATTAATAATAAATATATAAGTGTTCAAATTGCCAGATAGTACCTAGTAGGCAAATTTTGAAGAAAATCACAAGAGGTTGTCATCTATTAGATCTGAGATGGAATGCATTATTTTTAATAATAAATCAGAGTCAATACTCAATCAGAAACCACCTTTATTAAAAAAAAAAAAAACTATATAGCATGGATATATGTTTAAATTTAGAATCACTAGCCCATTCCATCTCGGATCTAATAGATGACAACCTCTTGTGATTTCCTTAGGAATAATATAGGTTACAAAATTCATATATTTTCCGGTTCAGATTGATTTTTGGCCTTTCTGTGTATTCTAATGTATACTACAGTGACTCTATAGGTACAGTGGCGACACATAGGCCCATCCGCCATTTTGAGTCGTATTTTAAGCTAAATAATATTAGGAAATTTAAGATAATATTATTATTATTACATTTTATTTTTAATTAAATAATCTTTAATATGTGTATAGAATGTGTTTAAATATTAATTTTCTTAAATTTCCTAATATTCTTCAATTTAAAAAACGACTAAAAATGGCGGATGACCCTACGTGTCGCCACTGTACCTATAGAGTCACTGTAATGTATAAGAGCTGCGAATCCCGCCTTGAGCAGTCAGGCTGTACCACCCCTTTCGTCCCCTGGCTTCACTCCCCGCGCCTACATCAATCTCCAAGGCCACACCCGCTCTGTTAACTCAGTAGTTCTTATTCGTTGAAATGGTTCCTTCCGACTTCGAGTTCGGTTCGGTTCGGCCATCTCCGTATCACCCTCCCCAAGGATCGCCCCCACTCCTGTGCCATCGTCGAAAGAACCGACCAGTGATGTTCAATATAGCCCGCACAGATCTAAGCCTTCTGTTTTGTGGGTGGGGCACAGAGTTAAGCGGTAGTAGGGGTAGCGTCTTTTGCGTGTAGTTTGGATCATGGTGGGAGGCAAGAAATATTTTATTATTTATTTTTGAACGGAATCCTAATAAAAAAAAATAAAAAAATTGAATTTATCAAAGATTCTAAAATATATATTTACAGATGAGAAGCCCATTAATTCATACGCTCCACTTTGCACTTTTACAGATCAGCAGAGTACCAACTTAAAAACAATAATGCATTTAACACGAAAATAACAAAATAACCAAAAAATATTCACTCAAATATTATATCCACAAAATATAGGGTGATTAACAAATTAATTCCAATATGGGAATCTAGCTTACTACCTATCTATCTATACTTATACTTATTATAATCGACGCCGATGTGATTTTTTTTTTAATTTGAAAACTCACTAATAGTTCATATCATATAAAATGTATTAAAATTAGGAAATTTAAATTATTATTTTAAAATCCATTTCTGAATCTAGCACAATGTCCGTCGAAGGCGGGCAACGCAGCTGGTAATAGCTGGTAATAGATAGAGATCATGGGCTCAAATTAGGCTGAACTCCGTAGTGGGTTTTAAAATAATAATTTAAATTTCTTAATTTTATTTGTCATGAACTACTAGTGGGGTTTTAAAATAATTTTTTTTAAATTTCCTAATTTTATTTGTCATGAACTACTAGTGGGGTTTGAAATAATCATTTAAATTTTTTTTTTACTGATATTGATGTGAGAAGTAGATAAACCAGAAGGTGCATCCCTTCCCTAAAGGCCTGTAGGGGATGGCCCGTCCATCGTGAAAAGAACAGAGTAGAAGGAAAGAAGCCGGGATCACGAGCCAAATCTCAGAAAGTTAGATACAATACAATTTACTAAGTTTTTTTTAAGGCCTTCGAGCAGTGGTAAATTCTCCTTGTGATTAATTAGGTTAAATTTATATCCCACTTAATTTTTTTTCCAGACCCTATACTTACAGAAAAAATGTCCGGGTATAGGCGGAAATCGAACCCGAGATTTCCGGGTTGCCAGCCAGACATGCTGACAACTACACCAGTGAGGCGGACAATCTTAATTTTATTTGTCATGAACTATTTATTAGTGGGTTTTAAATTAAAACAAATCAAATCGGTGTCGGTCGTCGTGCAAAAGCCGATTATAATAGGTATATAGATACTTTTTAATGTAAGAATTATTATTAAAAAGAAAATAACAGATTTTGAGCTCAAAAGAAAACCGTTTTATGTTAGATTTTTATTCATTATTAATAAAGAAAATTAAATATAATGCGGGGTGGGGGAGGATTAATTGAAGTGAGAAAATGCTGGCTTTCGCTTTTACCTACACTTATCCGTTATCCTGCACCCTTAGCCTTAGTTAGCCCTTAACTCCTTATCCCCCTGGCTCGTCATTCTCAGCCAGCCCTTTGAATGGTGATCTTCTTGTCAAAAAACACAGCAACACCAAACGACTAATTATTTCCAAAAAAAAAAAAAAAAAAAAAAACATCAAAAGTTTTTCTTTCCTCTTCTTCTTCTTTTAATAATTAATCTCCTTTTTATATGGCAAAGTGTGGGAGGGGATTTAGTTTAAAAAAATCGCTAACATACAAAGTGTTTAGGCGTCCGTCGTCGACGTCCTTTTTCTTAAAAAAAAAAAAAAAAAAAAAAAACGAAGAGGCGCAAAAATAAATGCGTCGTCGGTTGAAAATAAAATGTTTATTGGATTTTTCCTTTGACTTTCGGGCGGGGGGGGGGGGATATAAGATGGTAATCTTAATTCAAGACCTGCTGAAAGCTGACCCGAATTTCTAAGTGACATTTCGATTGTTTATTCTGCACTCGGCATGCATTGCAAGATAGAGGGGGTTCCCCTGTGTCGACTTGACGGCCTTCGGAGGATTCAACTTGTTCGTAGTTTCAAGTCAAATGGCCAAATGGACCTTAAGGTCGTCGCTTCGCAGCTCACGCTCACGCCTACAGAATAAGTAATGGTTCATTCGGCGCTTTCTTTAACAGACAAAGTGTCCTTTAGCTAGCTAGCTAGGTAGGTGGGTGCCTGGGTGGCTGGATGGGTTGGTAGTTAGTTAGAAGGGGGTGGAAATAAATTAGAACCCACCCCATTACGTCTTGAAACAACTTTAAATCGAATAATTATTTCTTTCTCTCTCTTTCTCTTTTAATCCTTTTCTACGGTGGATTTTGTCTTCTTCTTCTTCTTCTTTGTGTTTGTTTAATCTTAGTTAATAGCCTTTTGAAAGTTTTCTCGCTGATTCTTTTCAAGTTTATGTACTTTTATCTATCTCTATATATATCTACCTATAGGCATATATATATATATATATATATGTAAGATTGAAATCCCCGCCACAACGCCGACCAATAGGAAGACAACAATTTGACAATGCAAGATGAATGATAAATATAATTATAATTGTTTATATTGTTAATTTATTTATTATATCTAAATTACTACAAGAGATAAAGGACCTAAAATTTCGATTTCTCTTTATAGGTAAAATCGTATATAATGTAAATAATATAATATAATGTCATAAATAACTAATAAATTCTCTTTATAGATGGAACTCGAATTTTATTTACCTGAAGAATAAACGAAATTATATATATATATATATATATATCTACCTATAGGCATATATATATGGGGCATTCCACACCAAATCGAACATTTTGAAAAGTTTTAATTTTTGATTTACCTACTTGATTTCTTGATATTTTTTTAAAAAGACATTCAGGTAAAGTTCCAACTAACTATTCACTGTTTTTTTGTTTTTTTTTGGTTTTTCCCGATAAGGAGCCGTCCAGAAATTACGTCACACATTAAGGGGGAGGGGTATCTCAGATTTGTGAAAACTGTTACAGGGGGGGGGGGGCACGGGAATCTTAAAAATTGTGATGTCACAAAAGTCAAATTAAAAAAGTTAAAAAAAATTATAGGGTATAAAAGTGATAGTGTGACGTCACAATACAGCGGGGCTCAATGAAAATGTGGCAGAATGTGAGACAGAAGTGGGGGGGGGGGGGAAGTCTTGAAATTCATGTGACGAATTTATGGACTGGCCCTAAAATAAAGGTATCTTGAAAATAGAACATATTTAAAAAAAAATTCCAATTGTATATTTATTATATGATTTGATTTTTGAATAAAATATTAAATAAAATTTTAAAATAGGTAGGTATATCTATTGTATATAGGAGAGGACGATCCATTTGCGGTAGATATATCTTCACCAGAATTACGGGTTCACTTATATAGATTAATAGATTTATTTATTGAATGCTCTGAGAATGTTCTCCTCCTATAATATATATATTGTTTTCATATTGTATTGTTGACTGTTTTATTGTTTGTTGTTCTTTGGTATAGTGATATTTTGTGTTTTAACTGGGTATTATTTAAGACTAATTCCTTGTATTTCATTGATTGTATTATGTATAGCAGTGCGAAACAATTATTATTATAAAAAAATTGATTGTTATCACTGGGGTGATAAGTAAATGTCGAATGGTACGCGCGCACAATCATACACACAGCCCTCTTTAAATACACCTGTTTATCATTTTGATTAATCCTATTCAAATTTTTTTTATGCCTAACGAGTGTGTGTGTCTCAATCAGATGGGTGCAGAGCAGACAGACAGACAGACATATACGTAAAAAATAATTTTTAAGAAAAAAATAAAAACCGACTTCAAAAAATTAAATGCAACAAATAAAATACACTAAAAGGTATAAAATAATTATTATCTTATTTAGTTACAACTAAACGACGAAATATTAACATGAAACCACTCTTTGAAGTCGGTACCAAACAAACTATACCTATAAGCGAGCGTACCCGCCAAACGTACTAAGTAAGATCCGTCGAGTGCGATTCATAAAAGGTATATGTTTGGCACCGACTTCAAAAAGTAATTTCATGTTAATATTTCGTCGTTTAGTTGTAACTAAATAAGATAATAATTATTTTATACCTTTTAGTGTATTTTATTTGTTGCATTTAATTTTTTGAAGTCGGTTTTTATTTTTTCTTAAAATTATTTTTATTTTTCTCTTTTTAGTGATGTTATTAATAGTGATAATATCATCAGAACTTGACCAAATTAATATGACACCATCCCTAAGACACCCCTTTCGGATAAAAAAAGAACCATCGAAATCGGTTCATAAACAAAGAGGTTAGGTCTAAACAAACCTAATAAAAAAGGTCTAATACCTATGAGAAAAAAAACGAAAAAAAATGGGACCAATCGGAAGCTAGACTGGACCCAATGCAAAAAAAATTTTCAAAATCGGTTGACATATGGCGGAGATATGAGGTAACATAGGCACAAAAAAAAAATCAGTCGAATAGAGAACCTCCTCCTTTTTTGAAGTCGGTTAAAAATCATTAGCCAGCAGCAGCATCTGTGGCTTTGAAAATGAATTTCCTCCCTTAAGGTATTTATTATTCAAGTATAATAATATTTAATTTATGCATAAAGTGAAACAGAGAGAGATGAAAGAGAGATAGAAATTTGTAATTTTTAAATCAATAGAAGAAAATTCAATATGACTGACGTCACTAATCTGAAATCTAGGAAAAAATATTAAACCCTAGACACCCCCGCCCGCGTATATCATCTCTCAATTTCAATCATCTTCCATCTTGCATGCATATCAAAGAAAATGGAATTCATTAAGTAAATAAAAAAAAATGAGAATTTTGATGAAGAAATGATAATAGAGTTTCGTCATTTTGATTAGAAATTTTATATTCTTATTTTGCGAGGATATTTTCAAAAACATTTTAAACAAAAATGTCCAAAAAATTACATCCTCAACAACTTTGCTTCTAATGGAATTTGCCGTAGAGTAAACAGTTTAGAAGTTATAATCTGTAGCGGCTCGCTGTTGCTCTGGCTACGAGCTTTTAGACACGGCCGCTAGCTAGACTCAGTCAGATCGTTGCGACACTTTTGCATGACTGAAATATTATCGGTCATGCAAAAGTGTCGCAACGATCTGACTGAGTCATCTAGCGGCCGTGTCTAAAAGCTCGTAGCCAGAGCAACAGCGAGCCGCTACAAATCAAATAACTCCTAGGGGATGGACATCCTCTGCTTGATACAATGATCATTATTTGTATCGATACAAATAAGCAATCATATACAGGGTGTCCCAAAAGTCAAGGATCAAACGTGAACACGAGATAGGTGAGTTCAGGATTGTCAAAAAATGAACAAATAATAAATAACAAAAAATATAAATTAATTAAAATTCCATTGAGAAAGGAAGAAATTCTCCCGAAATGTTTGATTTTAACAAAGGCTTGAATAAGATTGTTTTATATATATAAAAATATATATATTTAATTTTAGAAATAGTACTTTTGTGTGTGTGTGAGTGTCTAATTCACTTTCATTTCTCTGATGCACGAAGTTTTTTTTTTTTTTTTTTGGGGGGGGGGGGGTAAAAAACATTTTTATCAAGATTGGATTTCATTTAATAAATAGAATGTATTTTTATATCTTTAGAAATGGTTGAAAGCGGCGGGGGTGGGGGGGTGGGGGGTGAAAAAAAGGTGGTTTCAAGATTATAAGACCCGCATTTCAAATAATAATCTCAGAAACTGTATCAAACCCGTATTTAAAAGTGTAAAAAAAAAAATAATAAATTATTCTTGTGGAGAGTTCATTAAAAAAAAAAAAAAAAATATAGAGGGTAAAAAAGAACACCCCTTCGTTTTTTTCTTTTCTTAGAGAGAGCAATATAAAAGAGAGGAAAAGTTTGTATTTAAAAAGTGTATGAAAAGTATTTCGATTGAATTAGACTGGGGGACAAAGTCACTTAATGACAATAAATTTTATCGTTCAAGCTATATAGCTATATAAGGGGATGAGAATGAGATAAAAAGAAGAAGATATAAATTAGGGTTAGGTTAAAAAATTATACATATAGGTATATGTATTATTATATACCTACTATTAAATTAATAATATATAAGAACTTCCGTGATTACAGCCCCGTCTCCCTCTAAACCTTCACAAATTCATTTTATCGTTGACTTTTCAACCAGGGTATGCTGTCCAAAAATATATCCTTCGTTTTTTGAATTTTCCCTTTTTACTTTATTTTATTTTGAAAATTTCATCGAATACGGCATCATTTTCGTTATTGTTCAAATTTAACATTAGATTTTTAAAAAATATATTTTAGAACTTTCACCCCAAACGGATATTGTTTTGTGTGAGTGAGGGTAAGAGTCAGAAATTAAATAATCTTGTGACTTCAACTCCGCAGTCCCTGAGATGTTAATTGACCATCTTCAACAATGAATGAGCCTGTACAATAAGAAAATCTTCAATTTTTTCCTTATACTATTGTTATGAGCAAGCTATGACTTGTCAATCAATAGCACTCTTAGTTACCATTTACCCTCTTAGTTACCATTTTTATTCGACTAAAACTCATCTGAACTTGTCTTTGACATGCTTGAACTGGAAGATATATCTACCAAGCAGGGACTTGAAACCTTCTATCCGCACCCTTTTCGGAAAAATCATTCATTTTAATTGCCCCTTGAAAGTATGGAACAATTTTATTTCAAAAGAAAAAATGTTTTTATAGAAATAAAAAACAACGGATAATAAGTCATTTGAAAATGTAAAGATCATCCTGAAATAATGAAATCGACCTTATACCAATATTTAAGAAAATACTCCAAATGTTTGAAATTTGTCGTATCCACAGCATCAATGGACCGCACGACGATATATAAATTAATAAAAAAATAATAATAATCCAATTTAAACAATGAACTTGGGAATCTAATTTACTGTAAGTGTATATGTCTATGAATATTGAAATTCAGAAAACTAATCAATTTATAGATTCCACTTACCTATTATATAAGTGAAAGCCATGGTCAGCAATTCTTATTTCTGTGCAATGAATTTTTATTTTTCGACTTTGATCACTGAACAATCCTCCGAAACAATGGGTCATTCAATTAGTATAAATAAACATACTAGTTTATATATATGTAAATATAGATATATCCCTAATATATTATTTTTAAACAGTTTTCTAATTAAGCTGTTTGTAGCAAAATGTTATACTAATTTAAATGAAAACCATTAATTTTTTAGATATTATAAATAATAAATAATTGAAAACTATTTTTGACATGGAAAATATTACTTTTTGAAATTTTATAGTTAAATCACCTCTGCGTTTATTTATAATATAAGAGAATAGATTTTTATAATCCATTTGAATTTTACAACTACATAGGGTAAAGGATAGTTATTCTACACCCACTCAACAACTACTAGAGCGAACGCAAATAAACTTGATATTTCCCGAAAAAGCTGTTAAAATTAATGTTAATGTTTTTTCCCTGCTCGGGTTCCTTCATTGCTTCTATATAATTTTTCCAGATCATTTTATTTTATGTATAGGATATATAGGATGTGTGTGTGTGTGTGTATATATAGCGTAGATCTGACTGACTCTAGCTAAAATCAACAGTAATTATTATAGCAACGATAAAACTGTTGCCAAATATAAATTCCACGCAGAGTTAATGTTGTTGAAGATGAAATTGCTTGCCATACATTTTCTCTCTGGATATATATATAAATTTATATGATTTTGTGAAATATTATTTACTTGAAAGAGAGAGAGAGAGAGAGGATAATTTTAACTACGACTACTACATACCCGGGTGGCGTATAAAACACCAGAATCCCCAATGGACTTGAGATAATATGCATAAAATAAAATAAAAAAAAGGGGGAATCCCCACCTTGGCTAAGTTCTTTTTGGCACCCTTTCTGACCCCCGGCCCCTGTCTTTGCCATTCCCTCTACTTAAAAGCCATTTTGGCTAAATCATGAATAATTAATCGCATCCCTGAGGAGTAGAAAATGTCGATTGGAAAAAGAATATATTAGGGATATATATAGATTTACATATATATATATATATAGAGAGAGATAGATAGAAAGTGACGTAATAAAGAAAAGCACACCAAATTATTTAAATATATTGGTTTCTAATTAAATAGATGAGTAACTAAAGCTTCAAACTCAAACAGTATAAATTAGATAATTTATTTTCATTTATATACCATACATGAGAGTATAAAATAAATACAAATTTTTTATAGAACAATTTATTAAGAAATGTTTTTTAAAATTCCAGACGTTTCCGAAGAAATTCTCCCTTTATCAATGGAATTTTGAAATTTTTGAAAAAAAAAATCGTTGCTTTAAAAAGGAATGATAAAAAATAAATATTTTGAAAATAGACAATGATACAGATTGTCTTGAAGATGAAATTCCCTTGAATAAAAATAAAAAATATAAATATTGTTTTTTCTTGAAATTTCTGATAAATATTAGAAAAACTAAATCTGACAATTTGTTAATTGAATTTTAGTCGTTAAAATTTAAATAATTTTTAAAATGATTTTTTTTTCAAAATTTCGGTTTTTGAGAGTACCTACCTATATTAGCTACAACCATAAACATTTTGTGATAAATTCTACTGCGATAAATAATTAAAAATTCATTATCTAGTAAGGAACCTGTTAAAGCTTTTATTTTTGTGATTAATTTGATTAAAGTTTGAATTTTTATTTAAATCACACACATAATTAATTATAATTATTTATTAAAAACGAAAAAATTACAATGTAATTATATTGTATTATTTATTTTCAATAAATACTTATAATTAATCATGTGTGTGATTTAAATAAAAATTCAAACTTTAAGTAATAATTTATTTATTTATTTATATACTTTAGAAATTTTATTATTTAGCCTTTTATCAAGTTTACATTTTCATTAATCAGTGAAATTAAATATAATCATTGAAAAATAAATAAATAGATGATTAATAACGAAAAAATAAATAGACGCGTATATAGATAAATACCTAATGTCTTAGCCATTCTCAACAAAAAATGTAATTGTGAATAATTAATCGGTTCATTTAATAAATATTGGTTAGTAAAAATAATATATTTGGGATATATATAGATTAACATATAGAGATATAGATATTGTGACGTAAGAATGAATGAATCAGAAAACAAGAGGGTGGTTTGAATTTTGCCAAGTCAATTTCATTAAAATACAAATTTAAAAAGTTTTGATTTAGAAAAAAAAGCAAAAAATATATAAATAAATAAAATTTCAATGTATAATTCATCTGGTGGGTTATTGTTCTATGAATAATAAACGTTATAGTCATTTAATTATTCATCACAAGTGTGTCAAAAACCTTTTTTTTTATTTTCACGTTAAATCTCATTTATTTATGAAGAGAGGAAAAATAAAATTCCAAAGAGAATAATAATAATAATATTACAAAATTTGAATTATATTTTACTATCCTATGGAAAAAATAAAAAAAATCGACGTTAAAGCTGAAAGTAGATGCGTGAATAATGAATGGCTTGGAAAATAAAAAACAATTTAAACATTTTAGGGAATAAAAAGTTATAATTTTTTATCGAAATTTCCATGTATAGGTACACATAACAATAAAGATTTGTAATATTACCGCTAAAGAAGGATATTATTTATATATTTCTTTTAAACAATATAAATTGCAAATAATACGAAGGAAGTATCAAGTTGGCACACACATTATTGATTTTTTTATTTTTTATTTTGAAATGAGTTTTGTTTTCAGAAAACTAAAAACTTAACCTGAAATCTAGTTATATATTCTTGTAGATCTTTTAAGGCACAATATATTTTACATTTAGAATTTCCGTCTAACATTATTAGTTTTTAAAAATAAAGCGAAAATAAACTTTAAAAATGTTTAAAAAATTTAACCCTATCAAAATATGTATTATAATAATGGGCTTGTGCGACGACGACGTGATCTCTCTGAATGGGCGTGCATTTTGGCATTAAATAAATTCGGGGCAATTTTTCAAAAATAATTGAAAATTGAAAATTTTCAAACAAAAAAGCTGGCGACAGGGACGGGGTGATTATAAATTATTTTATTATACCAGTGGCGTACTGGGGGTGGGGGAGGCCGCCGAAGGCGGGCTTCGCACCTGGTAAATAATTAAATGGCTTGGTGTGTTTTTAGTAGGTATATAATAGGATGATAATTGTGAATAATTAATAGCATAATTTAATAAATGATGTGTGGAAAAAATGATATATTAAGGATATATATAGATTTATATATATATATAGTTAGTTGTTAGAAAGTGACGTAAGAATGAATCTCAAGGGGATAGTTGAATCTTGCCAAGTTAATTTAATTAAAATACAAATTTATAAGCTTTTGATTTAGAAATTAGTAAAAAATATATTAATATCATAATCTATATATGTAAATCTCTATAATATATATAATTATTCACAATTATAGGTAATATGATCATTTATAATTTTAACTAATTATCATAAAATCCGATTTGGTCGATTTTAAATTTCGCGGAATCCGCTAGAATCGCTAGTGTCGATTATTTTTTTAAATTAAAGGTCTATTTTTATTCTAAACAGACTATGGCAGACATGGTTAGTTTTTGTTAAGTATTCAAATCATGCCGCTAATATATAAATATACCAGGTGTTTCTTTCTTTATAATATCTCCGTCAATAATAAAGATATCAATTTAAAAATGTGTATGTATATTAATGATTTACGAAACTTTATTTTGCGACTAAAATTAATATTCTTCTTATTTCTGATTTAAGAGAAAATGTGATCAACTTTTTTTTAATGGAATGCTACTATTTTTATTAATTTATTTAAATGATAGTGCTTAATTATTATTATTCTTATTTATAAGTTCTTTATTTTTTTATTTATTTTAAAGAAAACTGCTGCCGAAAGTTATTGTACACTTTAGAAGTGGTAATTAATTTGTTATAGACTATAGTTTTGAAAGTATGACCTTCAAATGTCAGTCTTTTTAATTATAAATATTCTATCTGTAATTTTTTATGAGTTATAGATATAGATAAATAAGTTTTGTCGTTTGTTATAACTTTACAAATTTATTTATTTATTATACTGTCAAAATTTTGAGTGAATTAAAAAAATTGGAAATTGATTACCATAGAGATGAGAAATTTACCACTCAAAATTTTGACTGTATAATAAATAAATAATTTCCCAGGTGGAGTGAAGAAAAAATTGAATTTATTTATTTATTTAATATTTTTTAGTGGGAATTAAAAAGAGCAACATAAAAAGCTGCTTTCTACAATGTATACAGGACTCTACCCTCCCCCCCCCAGATTCAAGAAAAGACCCCCCCTGCTTTTATTCACTTCTAAAAAATTAGAAGAGCTTTTTATTACCGTTTGTTGAAGTTATATATCTAAGAATTGACCGTTTTTATTTTTAGCATATAATTTGATAAAATGCAACAATTTTCAAACCCCCCCCCCCCCCCAAAAAAAAAAAAAATCAATGACGCACTCTGCATCTTAACCTCACCCCTATCCTACTTCTGATTTAAACACTTTAAAAGTACCTTAGTAGCACAATGTTTCAAACTAAATAGTAACCATATAGTTTGAAACATTGTGCTGCTAGGGTAGTAGTTTATTTTTGTTAGAGACGATAGTTTCGAAAATTGACTTTCATCATCAATCTTTTTAACTATATATGTAAACGAAATGGATATAACAGGTGCTTGATCATTCTGTTCAGGCGACTGTGGGTCAGTGGTCAGAGTTTCGGGCCGCTGTCCTGAAGTATGCTGGCTCGAAACTGAGTCTCGACAGATATTTCCAGCCGCCTTTTGGAAAGCAATGGCAAACTACCAAGAGTATAATTGGCTAGACAACCTCTCCGTTCGGAACCAGCGTTAAAAAGTAGGTTCCGTATATCTGTGTAAAACAGCTAAACACACTCAGCACAGGTATATGTGGAGAGGAGCCGACGCCCGTTTGGGCATGGCACTATAAGAAGAAGAAGATCATTCTTACTCATCCTTTATCCTACTTCTGAACATTGGTTTAAACACTTTAAAAGTACTAGTAGTTTATTTTTGTTAGAGACTATAGTTTCGAATATTGACTTTCATCATCAGTCTTTTTAACTATAAATATTTTATCTGTGTTATTTATTCTCATGTATTCAAAGTTCAAATATACCCGATTGGATAAAGGTAAATTCATTTTGTTGTGATAATAAGCTGTTGGGGAGTCGGGTTGGCCAAGCTGGCTAAGGCGCTGGGCCCGCTTCAGCATCGTTGATGGCGATGTTCAAGCGGGAGGCCCGGGTTCAACCCTGGCTAGCATATAAAATTTCTTCTGGCTAAAACTCGGCTCCCTCACTAACACTACTAACACTTTACTGATGTGCTGTCTAAATGGGCTTTGTTCCCGATGACAATAAATAAATAAAAAAAAAGCTGTTATTTTGGGGGTCGGGTAGGCTAGGGGTTAGCGTGCTAACAAAGAGGACCCTGGTTCGAATCCGACTCGAGGCATCCGGCTAAAACGTGACCCCGGGGTAGAGACAAATTTTAAAATAATAATTAGTATCGTAAATTGGCTTTTATGGCTAGAAAGCCCGAAAAGCCAAAAAAAAGCTGTTTTTTCATTTAATTATTATTTTTTTAGTAGAAGTTAAAAAAGTGCAGCGTTTTAGTTTTCCTCAACATAAAAATCATCTTTCTATAATGTATAAGTATAAAACGAAATGGATATGAGGTGGTGGTGGGTGGTTAATTCATCCTCATCCATCCCACTCAGCCAAAAGTAGTATAGTGTGTGTGTGTGTGTGTTTGTATAATAATTTAAGTAGGAGGATGAGTTGGCTGGCTCTTTTGCTGTCTGTTTGTTCTTTTGTATATATGTATGTATGTATAAGTAACATGTCGTGGAATGACTGTTCGTGGTAGAACCAACAAAAGCGCCCCCTCCCCCTCCTCTCTACCTCTTTTAACGACCTGTTTTATCCATATTTGTATTTTCTTTATGACTTTCGTTCGTTGCTTAGAAAACGAGACTCGGTTTGTCTCTGTGAGACGTGCCAAATCCAAACAAACCTACCTGATCTCGGAAAATGATTTATTAATTGACATTAATGGCAAACGAAATGGCAATAAAAAACGACAATTTTTGAATTTTTTTTTTTTTGCAATACAATAAAAATAACGAACCATTTGATTTGTTGTTTGTTGAAGGTTCGTTTAATGAAGTCTCAAACGTCAGACACAAACACTGTGCATGGGCAGAAAGCCAACCAACATATGTTTCAAACATTTTTACCTTTAGTGTTTTAGACGAATTGGAAAAATTTGATTGATTGTTTTATATAAATATATAATATTAAATAGAAAGATTAGAAAGAAAAGATGATCTTAAAACGTTTATATTTAAAATCCAAACGTTTCCGCCGAATTTCTAAGTCGTAAGTGGGATGGTCGTAAGTCGAAGAGAAGATGTAGGTATATATATTTATTTATTTATTTTCTATGCATATATTCAGTTATTTTCTTATTTATTCCAAATCATTACTGCATAATAGAAAATAAAAATTCATTACACATAAACGATATAAATTGTTTCTTTTTACATATTTAATTAATTTATTTTTTCATTTATTTTGTAATTTATTACTGACAAAAAATTACTTAATAATTAAATAGAATGACCAAAGCTTCAAACTCACATAATGTTACCCTTGGTAAATTAGATAATCTATTTTCATTTATAATACATATATAAGTATACCATATATGTAAAGAATATATACTATTAAAATTATTTTGTGATAAATTCTACACCTATATATAAATAAGTAGGAATTTATTAGTATTTAGAAATGTTATTATTTAGTCTTTTATTCAGTTTTATATTTCAATAATATGTGCAATTAAATATAATTTTTGAAAAATAAATGATTAAATGAAAAAATAAATAGATAGATATCTAAATATAAAAAATCAGATTTGTCATTCTCTACGAAAAAAAACCCAGCTTGTTCAAATGGTGAATAATTAATCGTCACCTCGTTTAATAAATGTTGTATGGAAAAAATAATATATTAGGGATATATATAGAATTACATATATAGATATAGATATAGATAGTGTGACGTAAGAAATAAAACCAAGGGTTGGTTGGATCATTAAAGACAATTGAAATAAATAAATAAATTAATTAATAGATAAATAACTAAATCATTTAAGTATATATGAAACTCACAAGGAATTACATTAGATTAATATAATACGAATTTTCATAGTAACTTGAGTATCTAATTGGCTAAATATTACAGATAAAATCTTGGGAAATTTTATCGAAAGTATAAAGTCTAAAGGAACTAGTAATTTGTATAGTACAAGAACAAAAATAACTTTTATTTTGAGAAACTAGTTACAAGTTACAAAAAGTAACGGATTCAAGTAATTGGAGTACTTGTAACTGCCGGAGAGTCTTTTCCCCTTTGGTTTGAACAGCTGGCCAACCAAGTCTCGTATCTCAGTTGATGAGACACTAATCAAGCAAATCCAGCCATAGAGATTGAAAATAACCCGAGGGATAAATCAAACCCGGCTCTCTAAAGAACCATCCGCCCACGCACGCAAAAAACAAATTGACTTTATTTCCTTATCCGATGTCTGTCTGTCCTAGATCGAAACTTCGAGACTTTCCAAAAGGAATCAGCAGCAGCTCTAGTGGATTCGGTCAGTGGCACATGATGGTGAGCGATCTGGCAACACCGCCTGCCCACGTTTTGGTCCATTGATTCCATCTATTATCTTATTATTAGTGCAAGTGGGCGATTGCAGGGCGGGCAACTGTCAAATTTTAATTAAAGGAAACGTTCCCAATCAGATATATGGATTAATCTCCCTGGGACTCTCCTTCTATAATTTAGTATATATAGTATTTACAGAAAGGGCATATTTCTCACCGAAAATTATTCCGGAGGACCTGAAAAGGAGGTCATCCGATGAATCAAACAAGGAAAGGCTGTTTTGGAAATATAGGTGCATTTGTTTGGAGAGGGGAGATCGAATAGATTACAAGACTAAGTTTATTTAAAAATTTATTAATAATTCCCTACTTAAAAGATTGAAATTGAAGGAAAAAGTGAAAGTTTTGAAAGAATGGTACGATATACGATATTCTTTCGACAAATAAAACACTTAGCATGGAGGTGCAGTTTATTTATACAAACATGTTTGCCAATTTTCAGCTAATCAATATCCCAGAAACTCTGTTACTGGTATTCCCGCTAGTTTATCATTTATAGATCTAGTAGTTTTGTGTCTAGTAAAAATTTTTGAATCCTTAAAAATGTGGTTTTTGAGTAATTTTGAATAAAATTAAAAAAAAGTCCTATAATAAAGTACCTACTCTGAAAAAATAATAAATTTTGAATAAAATACAAAAACTAAATAAATTACTCTAAATTAGGGATGAGCATCGATGGCCGATGTTTGCTAGTACATCGATGGAAAACAACACGCTGAAATTTTAAATAGGAAATCATGAAAAATCCTGCGCTGCGAATAAATACGACATTTACCAAATACAAGTAATTTTGATTGTTTTAAATTAAACCGCCATTTTTGGTAACAATTGCACTCAGCGTATTTGTTGCTAATTACCGCGAAAAATTTAAATTAATATATCACCTTCTATTAATTTTTAAAAGGATAAATGTATTTGATCATCTTCCATTCAAAGTGTAATTTAATTATTCACAGCTATATATTATATGTATTATTGTATATATTGTATATTTTTATACTTTAATTTATTGATTAATGTAAATTGTATAATCAATTCACAGGGAATAATATAAAATCACTGATAAAACCGACTTACATCATTTTTATAGATCTAGTAGTTTTGCGTCTAGTAAACATTCTTTGAATCTTTAAAAATGTGGTTTTTGAGTAATTTTGAATAAAATTTAGAAGAAAAAAAAGTACTAGAATAAAGTATTCTAAAAAAATAATAAATTTTGAATAAAATACAAAAACAAAATGATAGAATAAATTATGTACCTACTCTAAATTAGGGATGAGCATTGATGGCCGATGTTTTATACATCGATGGAAATCAGAACATCCCGAAATTTTAAATAGGAAACCATAAAAAATCCTGCGCTGTGAATAAATACGATACATTTATAAAAGTATAATTTTGATTGTTTTAAATTAAACCGCCATTTTTGGTAACAATTGCACTCAGTGTATTTGTTGCTAATTACCGCGAAAAATTAAATTAAATATCACCTTCTATTAATTTTTAAATGTATTTTTTTGCTATACATCTATGTTTTTAAATATTTTTTTTTTTCTTGAGATATCGAAGAGATTACAAAATTTTAGGTTTATTTAAAATTTTTTAATAATTCCGTACTTAAAAGCTTAAAAGTGAAGGAAAAAGTGAAAGTTCTGAAAGAATGGTGCTGTTTTTTTCAACAAATAAACTTAGCATGGTAGAGTTTATTAATACAAAATAAATGTTAGCCAATTTTCAGCTTATCATTATATACAATAACCAATATCCCAGGAAGACTGTGTTTATCACAATAGTTTATCATTTTTATAGATCTAGTAAGTAGTTTTGTGTCTACTAAACATCTTTGGTATTTGTGGTTTTTGAGTAATTTTGAATACAATTTAGAAAAGAAAAGTACTGGAATAAAGTAGGTACTCTAAAAAAAATAATAAATTTTGAATAAAATACAAAAACAAAATGCTAGGATAAATTATGTATCTACTCTATAAATTAGGGATGAGAATCGATGGCCGATGTTTTATACATCGATGGAAATCAGAACATCCCGAAATTTTAAATAGGAAACCATGAAAAATCCTGCGCTGTGAATAAATACGATACATTTATAAAAGTATAATTTTGTTTGTTTTAAATTAAACCGCCATTTTTGGTAACAATTGCACTCAGTGTATTTGTTGCTAATTACCGCGAAAAATTAAATTAAATATCACCTTCTATTAATTTTTAAATGTTTTTTTGCTATACATCTATATTTTTAAATATTTTTTTTTTTTCATTAATTGTGATAAATTAATGATGAAGGGAGATCGATTACAAAATTTTAGGTTTATTTAAAATTTTATTTGTTAAAAGCTTAAAATTGAAGGAAAAAGTGAAAGTTTTGAAAGAATGGTGTTGTTTTTTTCAACAAATAAACTTAGTATGGTACAGTTTATTTAATACAAAATATATGTTTGCCAATTTTCAGCTCATCATTATATACAATAATCAATATCCCAGGAACACTGTGTTTATCCCAGCTAGTTTATCATTTTTATAGATCTAGTAGTTTTGTGTCTAGTAAACATTTTTTAATATTTAAAAAAGTGATTTTTTAGTAATTTTGAATAAAAAAAAAAAATACTCTGAAAAAATAATAAATTTTGAATAAAATACAAAAACAATATGCTAGAATAAATTATGTACCTACTATAAATTAGGAATGAGTATCGATGGCCGATGTTTATACATCGATGGAAATCGAACACTGCCGAAATTTTAAATAGGAAACCATGAAAAATCCTGCGCTGTGAATAAATACGACACATTTATAAAAGTATAATTTTGTTTGTTTTAAATTAAACCGCCATTTTTGGTAACAATTGCACTCAGCGTATTTGTTGCTAATTACCGCGAAAAATTAAATTAAATATATCACCTTCTATTAATTTCTAAAAGATAAATGTTTTTGCTGTTTTTAAATATTTTTTTTTCTTTTTTTTTTTATTAATTGTGATAAATTAATGATGAATTGATATATACTGAGTCGGATGACATTGAGAACATATTGACAGAATATTGGTTTCATAAACAAAACATCGATTTTTTTTTACATTGATAGTTTTCATGGAAATATTTCAGTTATAATTTATGAATTTTGTCCAATTTTTAGAAACGATGAATTTTTTAATATTCATCGATGTTTTCAGGTCGATATTATTGGTGAACATCAATATTTTAACTATCGATGCTCATCCCTACTATAAATAATAATAATAATAATTTATTGTTGAGCTATATCAGTCAAAGTAAGGATTCACCGGGTACAATAAATTTCCCAGAGTAAAACGTTTCGGCATAAATTTATTGGGCCATCTTCACTTATTATTAGGAATTATATACTTTGTCAACAATAAGAAATTTAACTTCATGCAGTTTGTGTCTTGCTTGAGCCCATTGTTCAGAAATGAGTCAAACTATATGAAGTTAAATTTCATATTGTTGACAAAAACAAGGTTCAACCACATATGTGCGTGTTGTATTAAGTTGTTTCAAAAGTTTTGTCCGTTTTAATGTAATGTGTTTTTGTAGCTTCATATCTCAATAAATATTTATTCTAGTGTGTTGTGGTATATACTGATCGATAGAGAATTGTGTACTCTATACATTGATGCTGTTCATTTTTTTCCTCTTTTCAGGTTATCACTATATGAATTCAGCCAATTTTTCTCTATGAATTCAAATTGAACCAAAGCGCTGCCGAAACAGCCCGAAAAATTAACCAGGCATTTGGCAATGATAGTGTTAATGAACGCACTGTTCGACGTTGGTTTGCGAAATTTCGTTCCGGAGATATTAGCCTCGAAGATGAGCCCCGAAGTGGTCGACCTAGAGTAATCCAGGACGAGGATTTGAGCAGGCTGGTGGTGACTGACCCATCACAAACGGTGCGTGGGATAATATATATTATAATATGTATATAATTCCCAATAAGTGAAGATGGTCCAATAAATTGAGGCCGAAACGTTTCACTTTGGGAATTTTATTGTACTCCGAGAGGTGATCCGCGATTGGAAGTAGGTGTACACCTCTTTGGAAGTATTTTGAAAGTACTTGGAAATATTTGAAAGTACTTGGAAATGTTTGGAAATTACTTGGAAATATTTGAAAGTACTTGGGAATTTTTGGGAGTACTTGGAAATGTTTGGAAATACTTGGAAATGTTTGGAAATACTTGGAAATATTTGAAAGTACTTGGAAATGTTTGGAATTGCTTGGAAATATTTGGAATTACTTGGAAATATTTGGAATGTACTTGGAAATGTTTGGAAATACTTGGAAATATTTGGAATTACTTGGAAATATTTGGAATTACTTGGAAATATTTGGAATTACTTGGAAATATTTGAAAGTACTTGGAAATATTTGAAAGTACTTGGGAATTTTTGGGAGTACTTGGAAATGTTTGGAAATACTTGGAAATATTTGGAATTACTTGGAAATATTTGGAATTACTTGGAAATATTTGGAATTACTTGGAAATATTTGGAAGTACTTGGAAATATTTGAAAGTACTTGGAAATATTTGGAAGTACTTGGAAATGTTTGGAATTGCTTGGAAATATTTGGAATTACTTGGAAATATTTGGAAGTACTTGGAAATATTTGGAATTACTTGGAAATGTTTGGAAGTACTTGGAAATATTTGGAAATACTTGGAAATATTTGAAAGTACTTGGAATTTTGGAAGTACTTGGAAATATTTGGAGGTACAAGTGGAAGTAGGTGTACAGCATATTAGGTCGCGGTTCACCCCTCGTTGTACTCGGTGCCCTTTCATCCATGTCTTCTACTTAATGAAAATGGAAGTGAAAGTAGGTGTACACGATATGAGGTCGCGGTTCACCCATCGGAAAATTATATTTCGAATTTTTATAAAAATTTCCACCCATTTTTCTATTAAGTGTAAATAAAAAGTAATGAAAATAATAAATCTAGCCTGTTTAATTCAATGGAAAATTTTGCTTAATTTGTAAATAGAGTTATTATTATTATTATTCTCTATTATCAGAGAGAAAGAGAGAGAGAGAGAGAGAGTCAGTCATTGGCTTATCAGAAATATAAGCACATATAAGTATAAAATATAATCCCGGATCCGGGTGTGAAACCAAGACATTCTTTACACCTAGCTATTCAACGCAAACGCAGAGTAGGATAAAAAATAAATAAATACTGAATGCAGACAGAAGAGAGAGAGAGAGGGGGGGTTCAAATGATAGGAGGGGAGGGTGAGGGGAGGGGGTAAGGTAAAAGACCATGAGTCAGCGTGTGTGAGTGAGACCCTCACGAGTCACGAGTTCGTGGCCTAAACACCCACACCCACACACACTAGACCTGGTATCGCTATTACAAATACTTGAAATACCTATTTTAGAAAACTTTTAGTATTTTGTATTGTATTAAGAATTTTCAGAGTAATTCGAGAGATTAAAATACTTTTTTGATATTTTTTCCACAGTACTTTTATTATTTTATAATGCGTTACTTTTTAAAAACTATTTGGTATTTTGTTTTACGTTATAGAAATTTTTAGAATTTTTCGAGACTTTTTAAAAAAAAAAATTTGATATACCTAGAAAATACTATTAAAAATGGTATTTTGTAATGAGTTACTTTTTTTAAATATTTGGTAATTTATATTGTTTTAAAACAAATTTAGAGAATATTTCGAGTCTTTAAAATACCTTTTTGATATACAAAATACTTTTAGTATTTGGTATTTTGTAATGAGTTACTTTTTTTATAAGTATTTGATCGTTTGTATTGTGTTACCTACAACAAATTTTTAGAATATTTCGAGTCTTTAAAAACAAATATTTTTTATATAAGTACAAAATACTTTTAGTATTTGGTATTTTATAATGATTTTCTTTTTTTAAAGTATTTGGAAGTTTGTATTGTGTTACAACAAAATTTTAGAATATTTCGAGTCATTAAAATAGATTTTTGAAATACAAAATACTTTTGACATTAATTTTAGTAATTTGTAATACGTTATTTTTTAATACTATTTGGAATTTTTTTTTTGTGTTCCAACAAATTCTTAGACGATTTAGACATTTAGAGAATTTAAAATAGTTTTTTGAAAATACAACGTACTTTTTTTTAACTACAATTTCCCCAATAAAACGTTTTGAGTTATTTTGAAAAAAAAAAAAACTTTTCTCTTGAACAATTTCATAAGTTCCCCATAACCTACTCCATGTAAGGTAAAGTAAAAATAAAAAGGTTTTTCGAGAAAAATTTTGATTGAATACTTTTCTAAATTATACATTCTATAAAAATACCTATATTGTAGTTGAAAAAGTATTTCTAATTTTATGTCTTTTATAAAAGTATTTTGTATTTGAAATAGATGAAAAATGAATGTATTTCAGTATTTTGTATATCGCTACTTTTTTTTAAGCATTTTCCATAGCTCTGACACACACACACACACATAGGTACATATAGGAATAATCTCAGGAAGTATAGATAGATATACCCTTGCGCCCCTATCACCATAAGCAAACTTATTTATTTACTGATAAGCGTGGGTGGTTGCTGTTACTGCTGTTGCTCTTCCACACCTTCAACCTCGTATAATTAAACTACTGATAGAGGAGGGGCACATTCTACGATTTTTGTTATTATGACGAAACATTTCGGATAAGACAAAGTTGTTTCCGGTAATGTTGTTTCGTTTAATGGTTAATTGAACATTCACTAACACTAACACACTAACACTAACACTAACACTAATGAGACTCTCTCTTGTGAGCAGCAATCAAACCAGAAAGGAAGTACCATAGGCGAGGCTTATCTCTCTCTCTCTCTCTCAAGTCGATACATACTAGTATGAGAAACTAGACCATATACTAATATTTAAACAAAAATAAATTCCAATTCTCTCATTTTTTCCAACCCCTATCTTTAAAAAGTCCCTTTAGATAAATTATTAATAATTAATCGCTTCTCTAGGATTCAAAAGATGCGAATCGAAAAATAATATATTAGGGATATATATATAAATTTATATATAATTATATGTTGAAATAATGTAATGATTTGTTGTTTGTTTGTTTTTTGTATAAAATAAATATACATTCTGAAGGATAATATTTTGCCCATATTTTGAGGTAAATAATAATAACTAAAGATTTGAGCATCTTTTTTTTTTAAATTAATAAATTTGGAATATTTTTCAAAAAATCACCTCAGGTTAAAACTAACTAATGTTTATTTAAAGAGAAAGAATTTAATTTTTAGGACAAATTCTAAGATTTTAGTAGAAATATTATAAAATTGCGATATTAGAGGGGATTCATCCTAAAAGAATTTGTTCGAAAAAATTAAATTCTTTCTATTTTAGTAAATAATAATTGTAAAAAGAATCATACTATGTACTTTTTTTTTAATTTGTAATTTCTTTCATGGGACACTCTCTATTTATAATAATAGATATAAAATAAATACAATTTTTTATATATAAATAAACTATCTCAAAACGTTTATTAGAAATCTAAACTTGTATAGAGAAATTATTCCTTTATTAATTGATGTTGGAAAAATAGTTTGTTTTATGGAATTATGTTGGGGAATTAAAAGAGCTTTTAATTACCTTTTGTTAAAGTTATAAGACTCTTGACTGCTTTTAGCCACCTCTGCATTTAGAAGAATTGTATTTATTTATTTACAATAAACAATTAATTATTTGAACAATCATCTATAGATATATATATCCCTAATATATTTTTTTTTAATTTAATTTCTCGAATTTCTTAAAACCTTAAGAAGGCAATTATTTTTTAATTATTTAGCTAAAATAGATTTTTAGAGGGGGGATTTAATTTTTACACAATCATTTATTCGTTTAAATATAAATAAATGCATGGTATTACCTAAATAAAAAGTGACACAAAAGTTAATAGAGTTAAGAGACGATGAAAAAATACATGTTATGGATAGATATTATATCTATATCTATATATTCAAATTATTCTGTTGTTAATTTTGCCAGGGACTGTATATATATATATATACAGGATGGTAAACGAGTTCTGGCTCAAATTCAAATTGACATAACATGAAGAAAAATCAATAGTCGTTGAATATATGGCTAATATAATACCTATAGGTAGAATATATATTTTTAAATAGAAACAATGTATATTTGAGATATTAGAATAATATTTATCTAATTTCAAGGTAACAAAAACGAATCTACTTATCAGTTGGAAGGAAAATAGCGTAATAATTCCAATATCAATAGCCATGGATTGAACTAACATTTGGAAAGGGAATTGAATTAATATTTGCACTTGGCAGGTAACTAACGATATTTATTATTATTATTATAATTACTATTACTATAGGTATTTGCTCTTTTGTATGTAGCTATAGAATGGGTTATTTCATCAACATATACGTATGTAGGTATACGTAATGTTTAATGTTGAAATAAAGGTAGGTAGGTAGTAAATAAAAATTGAAAATTTTAAAAATATCTTCTCTTCTATTCATATATCAATCATAAATTTCTACTTGTTTTCTTTGTTATTCTCGTTTGGAAATTATGTAACGTGAAAAATTTCATATTGCTAGAGGTTTATTTTTACAATCAGCCAGTGTTTGAAATATGATGAAATTTGCCAAAAGAGAAATAACGAAAACTATTTTCTTCTGTTCTTCTGTTTAAAATGTTAAATAGAATAAAATAAAATATATAGTAGACCATAAAGCATTAGTTTTTTTTTTCTTTTTAAAATCAAAAGAAATTAAATTTTATTGAGAGATGGATTATCCAGATATTTGGTGAACTAATATATTAAAATAAATAAATTTTTCAAAAAGTAGTGAAATTTTGAAAAAAATAAAAATCAACTTGATACGATTAGTAGTATTGAATTTACAACCATTTTTTTTCTGCTTAACAAGTTTCGAAATGGATGAGATTTGGAGAAAAGCATGAATTTTTATTCATTCATTTTATTTATTTATTTATTTATATTAATTATTTATTTATTTGGAGAGAAGCATGATTTTTATTCATTCATTTTATTTATTTATTTTATATATATATATATATATTAATTATTTATTTATTAGTCCGTATTTCAGGGTATTTGGTCAAAGCATGGTGGCCAATTTTTGGGGGTTTCCCCTCTGAATGCTGAATGAAAGTTGCACGATTATTTTCAGGGTTTTTTTGGGGTAAATAAGGCTTTCCATACATTTTACTCTATAAACATTTAATTTTTTTTATTTACAATAAATAGGTTTTCGGATGTCTGCTACTTTCTGAATCATTTTAATTCGATCGAATTACATTAATCTATTTATCCTAATTTTAAATAAAACAAAAAACACACAAACTATATTTTTTCGAAATACCCTGCATTTTACGAAATATCAGTTTAGGTTGTTTTTTGTTTAGTTTCGATATTTTTAAGAGGATTTGACATTTGACATCTCTCTTAGAGGCAAAAAATTCAAGTGTTGGCCACACTGGAAATACTCTACATTTTACAAAATATCCGTTTAAGGTTTTTCCCCCCCTAAATTTTGGTCTTTTTAGAGGTTTTTGGCATCACTCTTAGGGGGGGAAATTTTTTTGGAGTTGACGACCCTGGGCCAATGAAATATTATTATTAAGTTAAAAACAGAAAGTATGTAGTATGTACATAAATTTGTTTATACCTTTATCATAACAATACCTTAAAATCCTATTAAAACCATTTAAAAAAAAAAAGATAATTTCGAATCGAAAATTATAAAGCTAGAGAGCCTAAAATCGGTAAATTTTTGTTTTTGTTAATAATAGCAAGCTGGACATTTCAGAAACGAACAAATTATATGTAATTATTCGTTTATTAATTGAGGTTGAAAAAATATTTGTTTTATGGAATTATGTGGAGGAATTAAAAGAGCTTTTTATTACCTTTTGATGAAGTTATAAGAAACTTGATGTCTTTTAGGCACCCCTCCATATATTAGTATCATATATTATAAAGAATTGTATTTATTTGTTTACAATATACAATTAATTATTTCAACAATTATCTATAGATATATATAAATCTATATATATCCCTAATATATTTTTTTTTTAATTTAATTTCTCGAATCCTTAAGAAGGAAATTATTTTTTAATTATTTAGCTAAAAAGTCTTTTTAGTGGGGGGATTTAATTTTTAGACAATCATAGATTTTTTCTTATAATGGATTAGTGTTTTGTTCGATTCCAGGTGGATTAAAACACACATAAAGAGAGAATGTATTTTGAAACACCCTATATCCCATATTATATATATATAGTGAAGTGGTAACTCGTTTAATTAACAGCTTGAAAGGGGGATGAGTAGATGGGCGAGGCAAAAAAGAAGAGCTTTTCAGTTGGGGGGTGTTTTAGTATACAGAACACGTTCACACCCCCGCGAAATTCGTCCCCCCGTTTTTTTCGCACACACCCCCAGAAGGACAGAAGGGCAAAAAAAGGGGTGGAACGTAGAAAAGAAGAAGAAGAAGAAGGTTGGTTCGCTGAGGCATCTTGACATTAAACCCTCATCCCCTGGGGACAGGAACCTCCCCTGGACCGATAATCGACTCGACCCCCCTCGGCCCCCCTTTTTCCTTCTATTCTTTTTCAAACGCGCCCTCTTTGGAATGCGCAATGCAACGTGAGTTCCCTCTCTCTATATAACCCATCAAATATATTAAAGTCATTCCACTACGCCTTTTTTTTTTATTCAAGACTCTATTTTACCAATTTAGGGTTTTTTTTTGCATGTTCGAACATTTTGACTATAAATTACACACTCGTAGTTTTAGAGAAAAATACTTTGAAAGTATAAAGATAGAGAGAATACGGGGGTTGAAATAAAAAAAGGGGGTGGGGGGGAATATAAATTTTACTGAAAAGAGGTATTTAAAAAAATGCACTATTAAAAGTATTAATGTGGTCGTTGAAAGTCGTTTATTATTATTATTATTACCTACTTTAAAACATTTTAATTTCTCTAAACAGAGGGCGGTCACAAAACTAAAACATTAAATTACTAAGAAAGCAAATTACTATTTATATACTCTGCTATTTTTTTGAAGCAATTTATAACGTGTGCTAAAAAAAAAACTTGGAATTTTATTTTTAAAACATATTGAAGTTTACAATGGGAGTCGGGTTGGCCCAGTCGGCTAACGCACTGGCCTCGCTTCGGCATCGATTGATTATGACGATGTTGGAGTTATTTATATACTCTCTGCTGTTTTTTTTTTGAAACAATTTATAATGTGTGCTAATAAAAAAAAAAAATTGGAATTTTTTTTTAAACATAATATAGTGAAGTTTTACTATATTCAAGTATTTTGAATTTCTTTAATATTATTTCATTATAACGTTTTTTTTTTTTTTAACTTGATCTGATGATGGGTTTCGGTTAAAAGCATTGTGGAATTGAAAATTAATTATTTAGCTTGAATTTTTGAAAAATTTCATCTTTTTTTTTTTTAAAAAAGATATTCAAAAAAAGATGCTTAAATCTTTACAGATTAGTTAGTTTTTTAATTGTTATTTTTAAAAAATAATCCTAGCACTACTTTTACTTTTGACCGGAATCCTTTAAAAAAATGTTTGTTTATTTATACTTTTATCATAACGGCGTCTTAAATCAACCAAAAATATATAAATATATATTTCTGCGTTTTTGAACTACTGGGGATTTCTGAAGCGAGAAATCTAATCAGTTCGATGAATATAAGAAATATAAGGGACCTGAAAAGGGGTTCTCAACCGGAGGGAAATTTTAGTATTCCAAGAGGGGAATGAATCTGCCTAGAAATTTAAAAAATTTTAAAGAAAGTAAATAAGTGGCAAATAAACCTCAGCTTTTTCTGATTAAGTAAATATTACTTCTTTTTTTTATCCCTAAAATAAAATAAAACATACCTTGTATTTGAATCTTCCCGCATGGAAATAAATAGATTTTCAAAATATCTTTTTTATATATTTTTGAAAATATATTAAAAATATAAAATTTTTGTGTTAAATTTATATAAAGTTTAATGGTTTCTATATATTCTTAAAATATAAACTATTTTTATGTCGCTCTAATATAAATTTTATATAAATTTAACACAAAAATTTTATATTTTTAATATATTTTCAATAAATATACAAAAAACATATTTCGAAAATCTATTTATTTCCATACGGGTTCAAAAGCATATTATTTGAAATAAACTTTTTGAGATAAAAAAATCTTGGACAGGGGGTGGGGGTGGCATTCTTTCAAAATTCCAAGAGGGGTTTATTGGAAGAAAAAGCTTGAGAACCTTTAGAGCGAGTCATTTTGAGTCTACTTTGAGTCTCCTATGAAAATGTTAATATTTTTTTATGTTTTAAGAAAACACTCTCCAAATTTTAGCTCATTAAAAAAAGATTTAGAGGACGTTTAAAAATTTTGAAAATCTCAAAAATGTAAAAAAAAATATCAATTTTTCGAAAATGTTCTTGCATTATCGTGGGCAGGGACCCGTCCCTATAAGAAAGATCGTGCAATGCACGACGGCGCCAATGCCTTAAAGGCGCCGACAGGTGCTTGGTGTAACTTAGATTTTTATGTACGTACTGAGAGCTTCAAATATAAAAAAATATTAACAAGTATAATAAAGATTTTGTAGAAATTTGAACCTTGAACCGTGGAAATAAGTTGTGGGCGAAGTAATTTCGACTCATTGCATATAAAAGCGCCCATCAGTATTTCGCACGACGGCGCCAAAGTGACTCGGCGCGGTCCCTGATCGCGGGTATCTGAATCCAGATTTATAGACAAAAAAAAAATCATAGTGATGATCAATGATTTTTTTTCAATTTAAATGGTATAAAATAATACATTAAAGGGGCTAGATGGCGTTACAGATAAATCATTGTTGGAAATTATTTTTCTCCTCGTTTTCGACATTTTTAAAAAGCTTTGTCTACCTTCCAGGTGAATCAGACAATAAATATGTCAGTAATTTCGATTTATCTGTATTTCTCGATACCTATTATTCAATTTTCTTTGAGAGTAATCAATATGAAATTTCTTTCCCTCTATTCTGATTAAGGTAGGTAACTATTTCTTTATGGGTCGATAATTGAACAGATAACAGAATTCCCTCCCATTTGGATTCTTGTTGTCAAATCTTTACATAATTAAAACTATTTCCCTTATCGTACTGGCTGACTCAATAGTAAATACATCTAGAAATATATTTCCATATAGACAGAATATCATATCAAGGTTCTTTTCATATATCGTATAGAAAAAGATAAGTTTATATATATATATATATATATATATATATATATATATATATATATATATATATATATATCTTTCTTATATTATTAAACGAGCAAATCTTGTATATATATATATATATCCGGTCGGGTTCTCGAAAACGTGTCTAACGATTTGGATGAAATTCACGGGTTAGGAGGGTTTTGTGTTGGACATTCGATCTGTCACGGTTTCATCTTCGGCTAAGTTGTTTTTGATGGGGTTTTTGTTAATTGAAACAATTTTTCACAGGTGGTTGTCTCGATAAAAATGTATAATTTTATTTTAATTCAATTTCCTTTTAATAAATAATTGGTTTTTAATTTTATATCCCACAATAAGATCATTATAATTGTTACTATATATTAAAAATTGGGCAATTTAATTGATCAAAAGTCGAGTTCTAAATCCCACAAATATTAATTTGACAATTTAATTGATGAACTCAAAAATTGTTATTTAATTAAAAAAAATAATTATACCGTATTTATTTATATACCTATATATATACATAATCTGTGGGCCACTGAAGGCTAGAAATGCAAAAACTGGGTGAGGTGGGCGGTAGATGTGGGGGTGCAGGAGGTGGGTTGCAGTGGTGGTGGGGGGTCCAGGGGGAGGTACGGGGTTTCGGGGGCGGGGGGTGTATGTGGGAGGTGCAGGAGGTGGGGTGAAGTGGTGGGGGTCCGGGGGGTTTCGGGGATTAATAGATAGCTATGAACTAAAGCAAAAAGTTACCGAGCATCGCTCGGTGGACCAGGTACTAGATATATATATATAGCTTAAAAAAAATTATTTATCAATTAATTCCCACAAATCAATTGAAATTAAATTTAATCCATTTTCATTAATTAAAATATAAAATAAATCAATAAATTAATTAATTAATAGAAAAAATAATTAAATATTTAAAAAATTGCGGGTTATGATTTTTTTTAAATAATAAGTTTTAAAGTTTAGAACTTAACTATAAATTCTTTTTTTTCGGTTATTTTGTTTCCAATTAAATGAATAATTAAATATAGTGAAAATGAATAAATAAATATTTTGATCAAAATCCTTGTTTTTTTCATTATTTTTTAACAAATGAATAATTCAAAGAATTTTTTTTTTTTTTTTAATTTATGTATTTGCTTATATCAATTTTCCTCTAGTTTTTGTTTTAAATAAATAAATAAATTTGTTAGTCCTTAATGCTCAATATATGGGCAAAAAAATTTATTGCTTTTATATTAAAAATTATCAAATAGATCAAGTAAATAAACAAATGAACCAATAGATATAGTGAAAATCTATTTCCTTGTTTTTTTACTTGATTATTTTTCAAATGAATAAGTATCTAATCCAATTATTTATTTTTTATATTTTCTGTAGGTAGATATAAGTATATGAATTTATACAATTTCACTTTTTATTTTAAATAAATAAATAAATTTTTTATTCATTATTAATACCAAGTTTTATTAGAAAAAAGTAAATAATAATTTTAATTTTGATTATAAGTTTTTAAGATTCCGTAGAAAGTAGAAACCTTTATATATTATACAGTAGTGTCCTCATATTACACAGACGTGTTTCTTGTAGAAAAATGTCCACATATATTATATGATAATCTTGTATTTCTATAGGCGTGTGCTTTTAATATTTGTAATATGTTAAAAGAAATAAACAAAAAATAGTTTATTGACAAGGTAATAATAGAGATAATAATGTAATTAATTAACTTTTAATTAATAATCATTTAATAATGTAATTAAACAACTATATAAGACACATTAATTTAATTTAAAATTATAATTGATCTTTTCTCTCTTATAAAAAATTATTGATTAGCATTTATCCTTCTAGATATTAATAGAAGCTGATATTCAATTTAATTTTTCGCGGTAATTTGCAACAAATACGCTGAGTGCAATTGTTATCAAATGGCGGTTTAATTTAAATCAAACTTTTATAAATGTCGTATTTATCCGTAGTGCAGGATTTTGAATGGTTTTCTATTTAAAATTTCGGGGTGCCAGTTTTATTCGAATTATTATAATATTTTTTTTTCTCATTAGTCTTAAAATTAGTAGCGGGGCTTATGTGGATAATTACTGTAAAAAATATACACTGTAAAAATCGAATAAATTTTTTTGATAAATTTGAAGCGTTAAGTAAATGTTCTGTTCACATGGGAGAATAAAAAGTGTTTACTAGATAATTTTTTATGCACTTAGAGTAGTGAATTCTCTATTATAATACATATTATTATAATATTATAATTCTAAATAACTCGAAGAGATGTCACTAGTGAAATTCGGCACTAATGGACCACATGGGGAGTCCCATTTGCACTTTATTTATTTAATTAATAAAACAAATCATCAAATTATCTATTTATGCAAAAAATGAAGTATTTATTTATTTATTTATTTTATAGTTGATGTAACAGTAAAAAAGAAAAGAGAAAGGAAGTGAATATCCAAATCTTGGAGTTAGGTACTTATAAGGGATTATATAAAATTGCTCAACACTTGGCTGAATGGAGATTTTAAATCAAAGTGTAGTCGTCGAGGATTGGGTTTATCATCGAGTATAATTGAGATAGAAGTACAAAAAAAGCAAAAAAGCATCATCCAAGTGAAATTGACGGAAGGCAAGTGGAAGTGGAAGTGGAAGTGGAAATGATTTCCACCTTTCTTTCTTTTGTAGGGCGGGAGAGAGAACAAAGCTTTGTGCTGTGCTCGAAGGGCTTGAAGGGATTTCAGGGCTCGTCTCCATTCCGAGGCTAATTCCAATTAGTAACAGCTGGAGAAAAGAGGAGGGGGAGGGGGGGGGGCAAGGAAAAAATACCCCGTTACCTATTAGTACAGTGGAAATACTACCTACTATAGGTACAGGCGGATGTTATTTAAATAAGGTTAGAAAACTAGGAACTAAATCATTGATAATAATTCTAAAATTTTAAGGATATGGGTAAAAAGGGGCCGTCCATGAATTACGTCACACTGAGATTTGTGACAAAATGTGATAGGGGGGGACATTTCTATATTTTTTTGAAAACAAGTACCTATAGAAATAAACTGCAACGGATCGTTGCTAAACTTTATCCAAATTCATTTGAAATATTAATATGTTTATTCCTTTATTATTTATCAGATATCACTTGCTATTTGAAGTTCATGTTGACTTTAAGTCAAAAATAATGATCGATTCTCATTTAATAGTCGAGGAATAACAATTCTATATTGGAATTTTGACGTTTGTTATTATTAGTAACCATTGCTGAAGACATGGAGGAATCGAGTTAAAATAAAAAATAGTGATTGATTCTCATCTAATACTTGAGGAATAACAATTCTATATTGGATTTTTGACGCTTCGATTATTATTGGTAACCATTGCTGAAGACATGTAGGAATCAACTTAAAATCAAAAATAACGATCGATTCTTATCTAATACTAGAGGAATAACCTTATTGCATTCCATTTTTGATGTTTTGACTATTAATGGCAACCTCTACTGAAAACGTGGAAGAATCGACTTAAAATCAAAAAGACTAAATTCTTTTTTGGTAAACAACTCAAGCTTGAGTTCCTCGCAAATTTTTATTATTTCACAGCGAGAAGCCTAACCATTCTTACTTAAGCAAGTTTAAATGAGCTATATTACCGATCAAATGAATAAATTTTAAAGTTTTTTTAAATTTTAAAAAAAAGTACTATATTACTCTAGAGTAAAGTACTTTAAAATATACTTTTACTAAAAACTTTATTTAACCTTTTTTGTGGTCCCCAAGATACTTAATTAGGATATTAAATTTCATCAAAATTGGTTAAGTCATTTTCAAGATATTTAGAAAAAACTAAAAAAGTACCGAAATAAAGTACCAATGTTTGTTGGCCGATATGTACCAAAAACTAATCAGCGCTTCATTTTGTTAAACTAATCTTTCAATTTCATTTCAATCGGTGCAACGGTGTGGAAAAAATCGTGGACGAAAAAACGATAACATCCATTCACCCATCCGTACACACTTCCAAAAAATGGCACTTTTTGGTTTCTCGACGAGACCCCAGGTAATTTTTGGCAAAACCGTCACGTGCTAAAATTCAATCTAATTGAATACTACAATTTGTGACCTTAATTGAGTCCATGGGTTCCGTAGTCTTTACCTGAGGACCCTTTGAAGTCCCGCTTGGCGTGAGACCGATTACAATACTTTACCCATGCTTTGCATTGGATAAAGTAATAAGACATTTTTTTATTTATTGGATAGGCCGAATCTTAATTATAACCAAATGTAACCAAAAAGTGATATTAATTTTTTAAATATTACATACAATTTTTTTTTTTTTTTTTTTTTTGAATAATAAAAAACTATTAAAATTTTTTTATATTAAATAATACCTTCTGCTGAAAATTGAATTCAGTTAGGTAATAGTAAAATTTTATTGTTTTAGAGAAGGATCTCTCTCTAATATTTATGGCGAGCTAAATAGATAAACAAACGTTTGGGTTCGATTTCTGAAGAGGCGATTTAATAATAACCTTATGAAATTTTGGAGTTTTAAATTTTTTATGAATTTTAAACTTCATTGATAATAATATAATAATTTTGTTGAAAAGATAACGTAGATTGTGACGTAGGTAATATAACCCAATATGGCGGATAATTATAATCGCTTTTGAAATTGAAAGGTTTCGTAAAGAAATCCAATTATTTGCGACTACTTAAGAGAAAAAAAAACGTACAGCCCTTTTTGTTGAAAAATTAATAAAAATTGCAGATTTGAAGTTTTTTTTGGTGGATGAAATGTTTATCAATCAAAAGAGAATCTCCAAAAACCCGGGGTCTGTGGCATTTGCTACTTTTACTATACTATGGCTAATCCAGTCCTATACTTATGGATATACAGTTTCATACACGCTAAAGAAGGAATTTAAAATAGATATAATCTTAATAGTCTAAGATCACGACTTAGGACGACCTTTACCTATCGAATTTCCCAATGAAATTAATATTTTGATAATATAATGTATTAATAAAAAAAAAACTTGATAGGGTCGACATCCAATTTCACTGCATAGCTATTTTTAATAAAAAAAGTTAAAGTTGGTAATTTTATTAGATAAATGTAGTTATCGAATTTCCGGATAAATATATTACCAATCGAAAAATAAGTTGAGTCGCCATCTTTTTTCCTTGCAAAAGTCGAGGTAGACAGTGTATCAACAGCTTCTAATTATTATTTTGTAGTTTGAGAGTTTCCTTTATTGTTATAATATGAAAATGTAGATAATTAAATTTTTTTTTAATAAATTAGATAAAATAGCAAATGCAGGGTAATTGGATGTCGACCCTATCAAGTTTTGTTTATTAATACATTATATTATTAAAATATTAATTTCATTGGGAAACTCGATAGATAAAGGTCGACCTAAGTCGGGATCTTGGACTATAACTTTAACTAGAAAATAATAGGAATAGATATAAAATGAATCGTGTCCAATGGCAGAAACAGATGTCTAATGGGCCTAAGAGAAAGGGATCGATGGTGAAAGCATCCATCCATCGATAGTAACTTAAGTAAGTACTAAATGCTGCTCCTCGGGCCTCTTTCTAAAAAGCTTAACGCCCTCCGCAATGGCAAGCAACTTTCATTCAATCTGATAAGCATCTCGGCTGACATTTCGAATATTCTCTCCCTGATTGATATCACGTGTCCGTAAACAATTAGTTTTGGCCACCCCCCGCTGTCTGGTCCATTTACAAGAGATTAGTCCACTTGACTACTACTATACGGCGGCAATAAAAAAGAATAAAAAGGTCATGGCTATTGTGGCCTATTGCCCATAATACCGATGGTTTAACGAGTGCCAGCCAGCCCCCTATACACACACACACACACACACACACACACATACACACACACACAGTTGATTTATAAAGCCGGGAATATCTTGGATGCAATCGCAAAATGGCCGCTGCGAAAAAAATCATGGTGGTTAAATGAACGACAGGTGGGAAAAAGTTATACGTGAGCAGAAACACATTGTGCCTCTACAATCTGTTTTAATAAATAAATAAATAAATAAAATGAATTGATTAAAGCTTTTTTGAAACGAAAAATTTTATTAAATCTTAAAAATAATATATTAGGGATATATATAGTTATATATATATATATATATATATATATATATATATATATATATATATATATATATTTATATAATTCTATGTTGAAATAATGTATTGATTGTTGTTTGTTTATTTGTTTTTTGTATAAAATAAATAACTTACTGAGGAAAATTATCTAGGTTAGAAAATTCTCCTCATAAGTTACTTATAGGTAATGTTTCCCCTAGAAACGACACCTAAACCCTTAAAAATTATAAAATAAATATACATTCTGAAGGTAAAGTAATATTTTGGCCATATTTTGAGGTAAATAATAATTCTAAAAAGAATCATCCTAATTTGTCTAAATTTTGTAATTTCTTTCTTGGGTCACTTTCTATTTAAAATAAAAATAAATGAAAAAAAATACAAATCTTTATAAAACAATTTTGAAACTAGACGTTTCAGGAGAAATTCTCCCTTTATCAATAGAAATTTTATCAAGATTTGTATTTTTTATTAGTATATTATATTTATTTATTATATTAAAACAATCAATAATTAATTATATTAATTTTTCTTTTCTATATTTTTTTATATATGTTTTGTTAGTTTGTTAATAAATATATATATATTTAATTGGGGGTGGGGGAATGTGGTTTTTACTAAGTATTTTAGAAAATGTACTATTTTAAACTATGAATGAACGTACCGGGTATTTTTAAATATATTAATTAATTTCTTTGGGGATCCCACAGCCCCTAGATCAATTTTTACTCAAACATAAAAATTTGAAATGTTTATAACGATTCAAAAAAAAAAAAACTATTAACTATTTACTTATCTGACTATTAATTATTTAATTTTGAATAATATGAAGCTTTGTTTTTGTATTACTTTTGAACCTTTAGATTTTTTTTTTTTTTTTATTTAGGTTTGATTACTAGGTCATACCAAATAGAATTTAAAAATAAGTAAAAAATACAAGAAGCTTAGTATAAGTAGCTACTTTGAAAGAAAAGTATTTTGGTGGCTTTTTTTAATTATTTTTTTGAAAAAATAAAGAAAACATATAGCTATAATGTAAATTGAATTATTTATTTATCCTTTATTGAGAACGTAATAATATCAATAAAAATAAAATTATATAAACAATTAATTAATAATTATTAAATAATGTAATTAATCTAATTAAGATGAATATTGTGTTATAGTCAAGTGATATTGTTGAATGAAATAAAAAATAAAATTTGTAATAATTCTTATTATCTATTGAACAAATTAAAGACAAATTTGTTTTCTATTTGAATATAACCTAAACGAATAAATTATTATCTACCTATAGGTATAGCAAATGGATTGTTTTCGAATTATTTCCTTTATAAAATGACAGAATTATTCTATCTCTCTCTCTCTCCATTTTGTCTGTCTGTTAGAGGAGAGAAGAGAGGAGATGCAATTAAACCGGACAGTCAGTAAAAGTAAAAGGGATGAGGGATGAGGATGCAGAGTAGAAGGGCAAAGGGAAGGGCGGAAACTCTGTCACCTGATGGAATCAGAATATGCGGGAATAATAGACTTTTGTTCACGCCATTGTCTATACAAAAACAATCAACAACTTAATTTATTTATTTATTTATTTATTAATTGACAAAAAATAAATAAATAAAAAAAATTTTGTTGTTTAATATTTCTATAGAATATGTTGATGAACATTTTAGTATGGTGTGCAAAAAACAACAACAGAGACACTCGACTAAAATTTCCTCTTATAGAGAAATTCATTCAATAAATTAATGAATTTCTAATGGGGTCGTAAGTGGGGGGGGGGGGGGTCATCAAATCAGCCAAGCAAAGTACCGGTCGAAAAAAACACTAAAGAACCTACTTATAGAAGAGAAGTATATAGGCAAAAATATATACAGAGAGGACAGGAAGTTTTGAATTAAACCTATAAGCATATTAAATAATACAAATAATTATATATATATATATATGTTTATTATCATTTTTTTAAAAATGTATTTTAATTTTTTGCTCTAAAATGAACACTAATCGTGCTAAAAACAAGGGGTAAATTGAAAATCAATGAGGAAGCTCATTTCTATAGGGTCACCCATATCTTTTTGACGATTTCACTCTCAAATAAAATCTATTAAAAACGCGGAAGAGAAACGGTGGTGCGCTCTATCGGTAGTGTAAAAGTGGAAATTTCGTTTTGTATAAAATTTCAGTACCATGGATCAATGGACGTTGCGGAATACGTCCTCGAGTTGGAATCGCAAAACGTTTAAATAACACTCTACGGCGAACGAATCTTCTTCCTTTTGAAATGATCCATGGTACTGAAATCCTATACAAAACAAAATTTCCACTTTTACACTACCTATAGAGCGCGTCATTGTTTCTCTCCTGAGTTTTTAACAGATTTTATTTAAGAGTGAAATCGTCAAAAAGATATGGGTCGACCCTATATTTACGAAACAAAATATTTTGATAACAAATATTATTGTTCGATATATATATCACTTGTTCAATTATCGTTTAAAATAACCTTTTTCGGTGTTTTGACCAAAAATATCTTTTTTTTTATAATGATATTGGTACAAGAAAAAGTTGCACCAAGAAGGTACAACCTCTGATAGTCCGTGGTGGACCCTTGTATCGTGAAGAAAAGGAGAGATTTAGGGATTAGGTAGCAGTCGAAGTTATCTGTGGATGCTGGTCTTGAAAGATTGAAGGTTATAATTTGCTGGAAAGACGGTCGGGGGAATAGAGTTCCAGTCTCTAGAAGTCATAGGGATAAATGAATTGGCGAATGCGTTTGTTCGATTAGTATCTAGTTTAAGCGCGTAGGGGTGTTGAATTTTAGAAAATCGTGTATTTCGCGCAAATGAAGCCTTTGGTGGGATTATCGATTTTATTTCGTCAGAACAAAAGCCATGGTAGTATCTATAAAAAAGGGAAAGGGCGGGGACAGATCTACGATGGGCTAGGGAGTCGAGAGTGTCAGTTAATGTAGGATCGCCTATCAGTCTGATAGCTCGCCTCTGAATTGCATCTAAGGTATTAAGAAAATACTTGGAGGCCCCTCTCCACAAATGAGAGCAATATTCAAGACAGGGGCGAATTTGAGCCTTGTATAATATAAGGAGTTGAGTGGGGGTGAAAAATCGTTTGGTTCGGAAAAGAAAGCCAAGCTTACATGCTGCAGCTTTTGCTACTGAGATCTTAAAACCCTAATTTTTTGGAAACAATCAAAAAATACCAAAAGAATCAGCGTATAAAAAACTCTTCTATATAATCCGTTTTTCTGATGAAATTATTTTTGTTGAGTGCATATTTTCATCAAATCACCATTTAATAAAACAGAGATGATATAATTACGTAGAGAGATTAAATTTTAATCAGCTAAAGAGTTTTTAAAAGTAAAAATAAATATAATTTATCTTTCTATTAATTTAATTGGTTAATTACAAGTCACATGATATTATTACTTTTTTGTTTATTATTACGTCTTTAATAAACATATTTTTAAAAATAAACAATTTTTTTTTTTAATTTCTATAAATAGGATGAGGAAATTATTTTCCATTGGAGTAAAGTATTTTATGTACGTACCTATACCTAAAAGTGTATATCAAAGGTATTTTTTCATAATTGTTATCTAAATATTTGAATAAAAATAAGCTGCGGTACAAAAACACAAAACAATCGCCATGGAGATCTCTCACACCATCTTTTTAAATCGAAATAAATTTGATAAAAAAAATCAAACCTAATTCTATGAAATACGTATTTAAGGATTTTATGTAATGTATTTTGTATTTGAAATAATGAAATTTTGTATTTTGTATTTCGCCCCTTTTTTTAAGTATTTTGCCCACATCTGGCTTTTCACAGTTGGTTACATTGATTGTTTTCATTACATAACCTCACTTTTACTGATTATTATTGGTCGCATTGTTACAATGCTCTGAGAGACATTGTGACGACAACAAAAGGAATCAATGGTACGTCCGTTGTCCAGAACAGTAAAAATGAAATTATTTGGTTAATCTTATCAATAATTTAACCAAATTATAATATCTTAAGAAATTGGATAATATATTAAACAAGACGGAAATTTAGTATTTTGTATTTCGCCCTTTTTTTTAAGTATTTTGCCCACCTCTGGCTCTTCACAGTTGGTTACATTGTTTGTTTTCATTACATAACCTCACTTTTAACTGATTATTATTGGCCGCATTGTAACAATGCTCTGAGAGACATTGTTACGACAACAATAGGGACCAACCGTACCTTCATTGCACCGAACAGTAAAAATGAAATTGTTTGGTGAATCAGATCCATAATTTAACCAAATTGTAAGATCTTAAGAAATTGGATATTATATTAAACAAGACGGACTTTTCGTCACTATATTTGTGACTTCTTTAGCGACTTATTCTTCATCTTTTTAATTTTTCTTTACAGTTAAAACAAAGAACAACCATAGTAATCAGTAATGTTAATATAGTAACGAAACATCCGTTTTGTTTAATATAAAACCTCGAATTTAATTTATTTATCCAATTTCATAAGATCTTTCAAATTAATTAAATTATAGATATGATTTACCAATAAATAAATAAATAAATTTCATTTTTACTGTTCCGTGCAACGAACGTACGGGTGGTCCCTATTGTTGTACCCCTGTGTCGTCACAATGTCTCTCAGAGCATTGCTACAATGCGAACAATAATAATCAGTTAAAAGTGAGGTTATGTAATGAAAACACTTAATGTAACCAACTTTGAAGAGCCACAGAGGTGGGCAAAATACTTTAAAAAAAGTATCGAAATACAAAATACTAAATTTCATTATTTCAAATACAAAATACATTACATAAAATCGTTATTTTTTTTTTTTTTAATAATAATTATATATTTAGGGTGTATATCCGCCTTATGCGGGTATGTTTTGTAATAAAATGGACAACGCTTTGCATTGTATGCGCATTGCCGAGATGTAATCAACGGATGTAATTGAGTTTAAAGGTTGCAAGTGCGCGAGAGAGACGGAGGCCGGCCCTCAGCAGCAGCAGCAGCAGCAATTACGCCTCAAGACGCCGGCTCTTTTCCATGTTTTTTCGAGAAGCCAATGAGAGACTGATTAAGGATAATTACCCATGTGCCTAATTTCAAGTAACAAAAATTTAATCAAGCACCGAAATCTTGATGAAGGCGTTTTTTTCATTGGTCACGTTTCTATACAATTTGATGGATAAAAAACTATCAAAACTAGGTCGAAAATATGAATAAACGTTAAAGCGAATAGAACTAGACTTCTAGACAGACAGACAGACAGACAGAGTGGGCCGTCACAAGCAATTTCCTTTCCATAAAGCGACCTCTTCAACTGACATTATGAAAGTGGAGCCGACATAATCCAACTAACTAATAAATCAAATTTTTTAATATACTTAAAGTATATGTGTCTAAGTAGGTTTAATCTCTCACGAGCCTTTGTTTCTCACTTTAGAGTAAGCGTAATAAAAGTATTAACTTTAATATTAAAGCCGGAAATAGGTTTTAATAGACATTTTTCAGTAATTATCTCATATATGGATCAGATATTGATTAGGGAATTTATTTTAATTAAATTTCACAGTTGGTTAGATTGATTGTTTTCATTACATAACCTCACTTTCAACTGATTGTTGGTCGTTTTGTTGTTTTCATTACATAACCTCTCTTTCAATTGATTGTTGGTAGTATTGTTGTTTTCATATAAAGATATTGAAATAAACATTAATACAATTTTTCAATCTGATATTCAAATGTGGATGAAATTGAAGATAATTTAAAGTAATTTAATGTTATACTGATGGCTCAATTCTAGCTATAAAAAGTGATTGATTGTTGGTTCTATTGTTGTGTTTCTTGTGAAGATATTGAAAATAATATTATTCAAAAAAATGGTAGGTATATTTCCCTTTATTCTCTCACGAATCTTTGTTTCTTATTGTAGAATAAGTGTATTTAAAGTATTAACCTTAATAATAAAACCGGAAATAGGTTTTAATGGACATTTTTCAGTAATTGTCTGATATATGGATCAAATATTGATAGGGAATTAATTTTAATTAGATTTCACAGTTTGTTAGATTGATTGTTTTCATTACATAACCTCACTTTCAACCGATTATTGGTCGTATTGTTGTGTTTTCATTTATTTTGAATTATGACAATTTTCCGATCTGATTTTCGAATGTGGATGAAATTGATAAAGAATTTAAATTAATTTAATGTTATACTATGGCTCAATTTCAGCTAGAAAGGGTGATTGATTGTTGGTTCTATTCTTCTATTGTTGTGTTTCTTGTGAAGATTTGAAAATAATATTATTTAAAAATTGTTTATATTTAATTAAAATTATTAAATAAAATAATGATAGAGTTAATTATAATATTGATTTTGTGTCATAACCTCACTTCAAACTGATCGATTATTGGTTCTATTGTTGGGTTTAAACTTAATAATTAAACTGTTTTAATGTCTTCTCAATAGAATAATAACATTTTTCAGTAATTATCTCATAAATGGATCAGATATTGATAGGGAATTTATTTTAATTAAATTCCACGGTTGGTTACATTGATTGTTTTCATTATGTATATGAAACCTCACTTTCAACTGATTGTTGGTGGTATTGTTGTGTTTTCATGCAAAATTATTGAAATAAACATATATTTTGAGTTAAAAATACAATTTTCCATTTCGATTTTCAAATGTGGATGAAATTGATAAAGAATTTATAATAATTTAATGTTATACTATGGCTCAATTCCAGCTAGAAAGGGTGATTGATTGTTGGTTCTATTGTTGTGTTTCTTGTTAAGATATTCAAAAATGGTTTATATTTAATTAAAATTATTAATTAAAATAATTACAGAGTTAATTATAATATTGATTTTGTGTCATAACCTCACTTCGAACTAATGAAACTGATCGATTAATGGTTTTAAACCGTTTTAAAGTCTTCTGAATAGAATAATAACATTTTCAGCAATTGTCTGATATATGGATCAGATATTGATAGGGAATTTATTTTAATTAAATCTCACAGTTGGTTACATTGATTGTTTTCATTACATAACCTCACTTTCAACTGATTATTCTTGTGTTTTCTTGTAAAGATAAACATATATTTTCAATTAATACAATTTTCCGATTTGATTTTTCGAATGAGGATGAAATTGAAAAAGAATTTAAAATAATTTAATGTTATACTATGGCTCAATTCCAGCTAGAAAGGGTGATTGATTGTTGGTTCTATTGTTGTGTTTCTTGTTAAGATATTGAAATTATTATTATTCAAAATGGTTTATATTTAATTAAAATTATTAATTAATATAATATTTAAATAAAATAATGTCAGAGCTAATTATAATATTGATTTTGTATCATAACCTCACTTCAAACTGATCAATTGTTGGTTCTATTGTTGCGTTTTAGTGTGAAAATAGTGAAACTTTTAAGTCTCAAGTAATTAATACCCAACAATTTATAGAAATTCTAATTTTTAACGTAAATACATTTCGATGTCTTCTGAATAGAATGCTATAAGTAATATCGGAAATAATAGTCAAATGGGCATTTTGAATAAATTAAACAAATACATTTTTGACATAACCTCACTTTTAGATGATTGCCTGTCTTATTATTGCATTTTTTTATGATGTTAATATCGAGATAAACGTTGTTATGTTTAATATGTACAAAATACGTTTGGATAATTTTGTTGACTTAATTGGGCACATCATTGATAACAAATATAGATGTTAAATTACCTCTCAAATGCGGGTTGATAATTCTGTTGATCTTATTTATTGAGGGTACCCATAATGCAATACTCACGCACCATCAAACTCAATGATAAATAAACGCACAAAAAAATGTTTTCTACCCCTAATTGGTGATTCTATATAATTCTCTAAACCGATAATTGGATTACTAATCAGAGTAAAGCGAGACAATGGCAATAATTTGGATTCGGTATGTGTATTTAGTCATGGAAACAACAGTTTAATGAGTTGTTAGGTGTAACTACATCCTGTCTCTTATTCATTACCTATATGATAACAATTTCTACGTAAATGGTTCATTTCCAGAGACTCATTCTCGAATCAATAAACTCAAGTTATCAACGATTTTAAAGAAATAACCAATCATTATTATGTTGGTGTATAAATTCGCCATTTTGTTTTTATTATATTTCGCATCGGGTTCTTTCGGGCATCTTCGTTTTCACTCGGATATTTTTATTTACAAATGGCAGATTTATACACGCATATTTTTCTTTTTTCATCTTCTATTATCTATAATTATATGTAAGTATGTGATATATTTGTTTTTTAATATTTCCTTAACCGTTGGCATAATTAATTTCGCTAGAAATATTTAAAAATATTATTAACCTTTAATATTAGCTAACCTCTTTTATTAGTGCATAAAGTTATACTTTCATATTGCATAAGAATCAGCTTTGATTTGTTATTTCCGGTTTAAAAATTATAATCCATGGAAATTATTAGAATAATATAAAATCATCACAATATTTCTTATTACTTTAAGTCTTGATAAATTCTATATAATCTTAAAAACAATCAATACGCAGATAAACTCATCAACGCCCGTATCCCAAGCTCCATTTGGGGAGATAATTCCTTGCAATACACAAGCTTTTCCAATAAGACGGGATTTTCGAAAATTCGAGCCCTAAGGGTGCGTGAAAAGGGGTGAAATATGTTTTCAGGGATTCCAAAATATCTCTTAGGCTCAATGCAATATTGACATTGTAGAAAGGTTATACCTACCCCCATTATAAATGCATAAAAACATAATTCAAGATTTCGTCCAAATTAAACACTACCTAGAGGCGAATCGAGTGCAATTATTATCTCTATTTTAAAAAATTTATGTTTATTTTAGACGTTTATCTATATTTTGATTTATTTATTTTGTTTAAAAAACAATACACGTCTCAAGAAATTGAATGATAGTAAAAATGTTAAAATTATTTAACATAGAAAGTTGACATTTTTAACAGCATTTGAAATTGATATTCCACGAGGCATTATTATCTCTGAAAAAATAAAATATTAAGGATATACCTATATTTATATATAGTACATAATATATACTTTATATTTATTTATAATTATTTCAACAATATAGTAGCTATATATATAAATATAGATATATCCCTAATATATTATTTTTAAAGAGATGCTAATAGCAGTTCTACCAATAGTTGAAACACCCACGAGGCATTTTGTTCTCTATGAAAAAATAAAATATTAAGGATATACCTATATTTATATATAGCTATACTGTATATATTTATTTATGATTAATTCAGACAATATAGTAGCTACTTATATATATATAAATATAGATATATAATATATTATTTTTGAAGACTACTGAGTTGCAATACTGAAACACCTGAAACAACCCCCGATGTTGTTATCACCCCTATCGCTTATACATTGAGTGCAAATCGGGTCATTCCACCACTTTAATATATTTGCAGATTTATCGAAAAGTTATTCAATCAATTTTATATAGGTGTATATAAAGAAAAAGACGGACGAAGGTATTCGATAAAAGTCGAGTTAGTTGAATAAGTTGACTTGAAAAGAGAAGTAAAAAAAAAAAAAAAAACGAAACGTTTAAAATATATATATTCCTTTTATGAAACGAATTTAGGGTGTAATATATATAGGGGCGGATGGATGATGGTGTTTATTATTTTTTCAATCTAATCCCAAAGCTTTAACACTTTTCTTATTGAGAAAAATATATATATATATACAATATATACGAAATTATTAAATTTCAAAAGGGGCGAAAATGAGCCCTGGAATCCATTTCACAAAAGATTTATGTTTTTTTTTTTTTTTTTTGGACGTTAAGCCAACGCCTTTTCAAAAAGAGTAAATAGTATGGGGAATGAGACAGGCAGCAGAGGGTGGTTTAAATATATATTTTATATATTAAAAGAGTTATAATAAAATTTCAACTCGAGTGGGTGGGAGGGAATGTGATTACATGCTTAAGTAACTAAACACAGATCGCTATTTTTTTATATTTTTTAAATTCTGCTCCTCTTCTTCTTCAAGCAACAAGCACCAGCCAATTTGCTTCTTTTTTTTTTGCTCCTTAAAATCATTCCATGTGAAAAAAAACACGTTATATTTTTCGTCCACATGAGCCTTTGAAATTGATTTCTGGGCGTGTGTTAATTGCTTTTATAGAATTTCATCGTTAAAAAAAAAAGATGAGTGGAATTTCGATAAATACTCTAGCAGACATTTGTATATACATATTAAAAAAAATGACATTTCCAGATGTTGGATTTGAAATTTTGTTATATTAAAAAAATCTGTGTTTTTGGTTGAGGTTCGATGGAAAAATTTAATTTCTTATGCAGTCGTTAGGCGATATCTCTATCTCTCTTCAGCAAAAATGGATTTTTTTATTTGCGTGAGCAAGCACCAAAACGATTTGGAAAAAAAATTTTGAATGTTCCTAATAGTCCGAAAGAAAAATTGAAAAAGTTTTGCCGAAAAAAATTGTAAAATTCAGGGAAAACTAAAAAATTTTCAGTTTAGCCAACATAACTTTGCAAACAATAAAAGAACTAGCAAAAAAAATTAAGTGTTGGCCACCCTGGTTTTTGCTATTAGAATTAAAAAATTTTGAACAAGCTTCCGTTCTTGGGGTAACAAAATTCAAATAAACTAATGAACAGATTTCCTGACCTCACTACCTCGCACGAAATTTGTATAATAAATTTTGAATCACCCTGTATAAGAAAGCGTAGGTAATTTATATTTACGAAAACCATATTAATTTGAAGTCAAGTTATTAAATTTCAATTTTTATTATCTCTTTTGAAAATTTTAAAAATTAAATTTTTTTTTTTTTGAAAATTTTAAAAAATTTTATTTTTTGGAAATTCTGGCTTCATGAGAGTATCTACTTTTTGTTAAATGTGCCAAAGCCTAGGGAATTTGGATTTATTATTTCACAGATAAATTTAGTGATTTTTTTTTTCTATACATAACCTCACTTGAAACTTATTATTTGGTTGGTAGTATACTGTATGATGTATTTTTATGCAAAAATAACAAAAATCATTGGAGTAGTTAGGGAATTTTTCTGGGTGGGGAGGGGGCTTGAGCAGCCGCCCACCACAAGGTTTCAATTTCGGTAATCCGATTACAGATCAACTAACATTTTAGTAGAATTGACAAATTTTGGAAATAACGAAATTATTTAATGAGAAATACATAAGTGATACAGTGAAATATACCTACAGTCGAACCCGCCCTGATTTAACAAGAACCCGGATTTAAAGAGGAAATTGGAAATACTTAGTTGGTACAATGTTAAGTTGAAAACAAACTCGTTTTTACCAGCACTCGGTTATAACGAAGCCTGCTTATCGCGGTCTCTTCGCGTTCGTTATAAGCGGGTTCGACTGTATTTATTCAATACTAATCGATTTTTCCTGCGGTGAGGACAATGCAAAGTTTTGTAGGGAAGGGGGGGAGCACTACTACAAAAGCTCTCTACAATTTATATTCTATCTCTACCCGATATATATATGCTTTGATATAAAATAATTTTTCTGATTCAATTCTAGAATGCTGAATCAGATTGATGAAGTAGAGTTTAAATTAATTAAATTAATCAGAGGAGTTGGCTCTATTGATTTTGTGTCACAACCTCACTTCCAACTAATGAGATTGGTCGATTGTTGTTCCCTAACCTTGTTGCGCTTTGAGTGTGAAACTAGCCAAGCTAATGTGTTGTCTACTACTGTTAAATAATACAAAAATACTGGTCTACCTTTTCAATTGACAAAATCTATAATTTTCACCAAAAATACATTTTTTAAAAGTCGATAAAAATACACAATACATAGAAAATGACATTTTAAGATAATGTAGTTGAAATTTTATCTTCAGAAAATCAACAAAAATGGTTGTTAATGCTTCTGCACATGTTAGCAGAAATATCCTTAAGGCTTTCTCTTCTCTGGATATGTCACAAAAAAGTAAAATATGTCCTAAAACACACACTCTTGTTGTATCCATATATCTTTCTGAAACGAATAGCAAGTATAAAGCATATTTACATACTTTTTATCACAAAGTTACAGAAATAAACCACACATTATATATTTTAATGCCATGTTGTTTCGGCAGTAACAAATATAAAAGCTTTACGACCTTTGTATCGCAGAGGTACGTCGTGGGCCTATTTGTTTAGTGTTTAAAATAAAATATCTTAAACAGTGCATGATGTCAATTTATTGTAAGAACCCATCAAACAAAAAGCTTCATCAATCTATCATCCTTCCCCTACATAATTTATTTATACGCCCCACATACATACGCTCACTATTTTTGGTATTCTGAATAATACAAATACCTCAACTAATATGATTATCTGTAAATAAATAAAGCAAATGAAAAGATTTTACATTATTCTTAAGTTTGTTATTTAATCAATTGTTGAAAGAAAACATATAAAATAAAATAAAGATTTTACGGCGTGTAATGTATAAACGAACTGTCGGAATCCTTAATTTTGAAACTAATACGGATTATACCAGAAAAAAACATTTCATTTGTATTAAACTTTTGAAGTTACATTTAAAATTTTTTAATATCCTTTTATTATGAAAAATAAAACAAACGTGAAATTATAATTAAAGTCGGTTAAAAAAAAATGGTCTTTAAAAGATCATTTGATAGTTTTGCCTATTTTTTATATACCTAAATAATGGCGTTTTGCAAAGTTTAGAAGTTGAAAATTTCCGGGTTTTTTCTTGAAATATTTTAGTAATATTTTGAAAAATTAAAGCGATAATAGTTATGAATGCCACTAAAAGATATTTTATTTTTTAATTTATTTAATGTGTCATTAAAAATCTTAATAGCTAGAAACTAACATATGAACGGAAGCTTTCGTAACTAAAAAGGCGCCTAGATTGCATTCGGTTGCCTATTTAGAGGGGTTACAAAAAGGGAAGAAATTAATTCAATATCATTATAATCAAAAATAAATATATATATATTATAGAATTAATTGTAAAGGTAGCCTAAGAATAACAGAAAAATAAAATAATTAATTGGTTACCTTGTGTGGGTGGTGACTACAGCTCACACAAACAAAACAAAATCGCGTAAAACTAAATTTTTATATTTTGTATGCACTAACCGTAACCACAAGGTGATCAGAATAAAATCGAATTTACCAGGCGTAACTTTTCCAATCCAGTGAGTTTACCTTTTTTTCCAATTTTCTCGAAAACGGCTCGAACGATTTTGATTAAACTCGCTGTATGTATGTAAACGAATAAGTGGTCCAATTAGGTAAAATAAAGCAAAAAATCAGTAGCTGAGAATAGTTCAACTAATGCAATTTTATTAAACTTTTTAAAGATTTTCTCGAAAACGGCATCGGAGCAATTGGATTCAACTTGACATATTTGTAACATGCATCGAGTAGTATGTTAATATGGATAAGGTTTTCCGGTTTGGTTACTGTTAAATGGCAGCTCAATATGCTAAACGAATGATTAATAATGAAATTTATATTATATAGATGATAACAAGTGAAAGTTACGAGATGTACGCACTAGATTTTTTCTTCTCTTTTCTTTAAGGTGGTATCTATTATTATCGTTTTGTGTATACATGGAAGGCGCCATCCAGTATAATCCGATTGTGATAACGAGCAGCTTTTACTGCATTTTTAAATCGAAAAACTTTCGTGACTGGCGTCGCACACGTGCACGTATACACGCCTTAAATATACTTTTTTCTTGTATCGATTAAAGTCAGACGAGAAGTCGGAACGGAGCCAAGCACGAAAGGCACCACCAGCCAGCCCCCTAGCCTAAATTCAACTTCTTTTTTGCATTTTATGGATTGATTGCACTTGAATGTAATTGCAGTAGGTAAGCGGTAGGATGGCCGCCTCTGCTGCATCGCCACAAACGCCACCTTTTTTTTTTTTTTTTTTTTTTGCGGGATGAGAACATTTCTCTAAGAAGGGGAGGGATGTGAATTCCAATTTGGAGGACGACGACGCCGACGGCATTCGCAACTCTCTTCGTTTAGAGTTCAGGATTAGAGTGCTGGTAAAATGAACGAAGTAAAAGGGTGCTGGGTAGAATCGGGCCAAGCCAAAGGTCTTTAGAGAGTAGGACCCCAGACCAGCGAAAGAGCGGAGTTTTTTCATCTCTCTGAATTATTTTAGCGAGTTCATCAAAATTCCGAAAAAAAGTCTGTGACGAGTAAATAAAAATAATCTTCAATTTACATTAATTTAACCCCCGAAAAAAAGGGCAGGCTTCAATTTCAGAATTCACGATTTCTTTTATGTTAATTCGTTTATTCACACGAAAAAAATAAACTAATATTCTGTTAGGTATATGTGTAGAAATGCTAGTATTATTCTTTTTAATAGATATCTCTCTAAAACATAATATATTGGGATATATATATACATATATAGAGATTTTATTATTCGATTCTTTTTTCTTAATAAATAAATTAAACAAAAAGTCTTCCAAGCCATTATGTGGAACTAGTCCAACATTCCGGGGAGAAATTTTTCCTTTTATTAATGGAATTTTTTAACAAATTTGAATAAAAATAGTTGTTTTAACAAATGAATATAAAAGTAATTATCCAATATAACTATATCTATAACTGAGATAGCTGCTTTATTGTCATTTCTTACTAGCAACTATTTTTTTCACATTATGCTAAATTCCAACCTACAAGGAGAATTTTCACGAGAACATTTGCTATATATACAGCATCTTTTTTCTTACTGAGAAATCTCTTACAAAATATAAGAAAAGCGAGATTTTTCATTCTGTTTTTATTTATCAAATTAATAAATACTTTGTCTCCAATAATACGTAAAGTATTCCCGTTTCTCCCCATTTGAGACCAAATATCGGAAACAAATTCTTCATTTTCTTAAATGAAATTCATTCTCTCCTCGGCGAGTTCTTTATATACTTTTGTAACACTTTTAGAAATAAAACACTGTTGAGTTATTTTACGTACAATTTTGGATTATTATTTTTTCACTTTTATTTTCTACTTTAAAACAAAGAGGAAGAGAATTTATCAGAAATTCTTGTACATTATTTTTCGTTTAAATTCCCCTAAAATAGTTGAAATAATTTGCTTAAGCTTAAAAATTTAACTCTGTTAACAATTTCATATTTAATTTTTTAATTCAAATTAACTTACTGTTAAAATTTGAAACAGAAAATGTATACAACATTTTCATAAATAAAATTCTTTATAAATTATAGGTAGTAGGTACCTTTTTTTTTCAAAAAAAACTCAGTTTATTGTTTATATAGGTAATTTTGAAAAAAAAAATTATTAATTTAAAACAGAAATTTTCTCCCTTTATCAAAAAATTTTTAAAAATTTGAAAAAAAAATAGTTTCTTAAAGAAATTAATATGAAAAAGACATAGTTATATTGGATAATTGCTTATATTAATTTCTTAAAGCAACTATTTTTTTCAATGTACCTAAAAAACTGCATTAATCCAAATGAATTTCTCCCGAAAGGTTTGGCTATTTCTAATAAGGATTCTATTACTTACATTGTTTCAAACTTATTTAATAAGAACATTCAACAAGATATAGTATATACAACATATATATATATATATATATATATATATATATAATTATAGATATATCCCAAACTATATTATTTTTGAAGATTTCTAATTAAGTTAATAATAATTATTTATTTTATATACTACTCTACTCGCAAGATTAATAAATAAATTTATATAGCTATATAATAAACTGAGGTTTTCTAAAAAAAAACTCATTGTAAGACATCTTCCTACTAGATACGCCTATCATCAACTGTTTTTTTTTCTTTTTTGAAAAAAAATTCAATGTCAGATCTCTCTAGTAAATAAGCTGCCGCGAATTCCAGATGGGAGTTGAATATTAAATAAATAAATAACGGAGCGGCGGAAAAAAATGCAACCAAGCGCAATTTATATATTATGAGGAAGTGGAAAAAATTGACGAGAATAAATTCATCTATTTTTTTTTTTTTTGTTTAGTATTAAATAAAAAAAAATCTTATAAGTATAGAAAATTGATTCTATTGTTAGAGGTTAGTTTTTAATTGTTAAAGTAAATGAACCGCGCATTTTAAATTCAATTAATTTATTAAAATATATAAGTATAATTAATTCTCAGGAGTTATCTAACCAGTTATTTAACTTGTTATAAAATATTGGCAGGTGTAACACGATCAGTTCTCTAATGAATATTTTATATATCTACCTTCCTATAAATACATCAATGATACAGTGTTCTACTTGCTTCAACAATTTTATATTTGTGGCGTAATTAAAAGAGAAAATTATGAGTAAATATTACATTTGCGAGAAGATGATGAGATGGGGCATACACCAAGTACTTAATGCTAATACTCTCGTTCTCGTAAACAACGAATTCGCGCTAATGAATAAATAAATAGAAAGGAAAAATCGCGGTAAATTTAACACTAAAGCTCACACGCGGAAAAATGAATATTTTTAGTACTTGTGTTCTCCAAACGATCCAATAAGATTTTCCTGTAGTTAATGTACTGATGAAAAATTATATTAAGAATGAAAAAAAAAGATTAGGGAAACTAAATTTCCGACTTCTCGTCGTAAAATGATCAAAATAATAAGTTTAATTAAAAATATCTATGATAAATCACATATTTGAAACGAGAAATGAATAAATATTAATATATGTTTATGTAGGTATATATATTTAGATATATCCCCACAAAATAAGAAAAAATAAAAAATAATATATTTGGGATATAGCTATATATATATATATATATATATACTATATATCAACAATAGTTAATATATATTTAAACAATAAACAAACAACGTTTACTAAATGCTAATTTATTACCTAAATATATCTATATTTTCCAAAATCTAACCAATATGCTTGAATTTTTATTTTATGTAATTTCTACAATTTCTATATTCTAATATTGATCCATTTCCTTTCTCGTTTCAAATATACCTACATACTCCTTTTTCTTTTCTTTACGTTAAATTAATCAGGATCAGACAGGAAATGCGAAAAATTATATTTAAAAAAATGCCCTTTTCATTGTTTTCATTGTTAATTATAATTCTTATTTGTATTATTGGGTTAGCAAGACAAATCTTTCATTTGCTTCATCTATTTATTTATACGTAGATAATATATTTTCTTTCAACAATTGATTAAATAACAAATCTAAATAGAATAATACAACAAAATATTTTCATTTGTTTATATTTATTTAAAAATAATAATAATAAATAATCATATTAGTTGCGGTATTCGTAAATGATCAGGAATACCAAAATAAAATGTTTGTATATATGTGGGGAGTAGAAATAAATTTTATAGGGGATAAGATCTACAAATTTAAAAGATTAATTTTTGAAATATTTCTCTCCGTTGTAAGAGATTTTTAATTTAAAAATATATCAATCACTTTAACTAAGTCCGCTCAAGTGCTTCGTACATAAAATTAGTAATAGCGATAATAATAATAATAGATTGTTAAAAATTTTTAACCATTTTAGTTGAGCGTTTATTGTTTACATATTTTTTCATTATTACGAGATATATTTACGTATAACTATATCCCTAATATATTATTTTTAGTTTTTAACTATATTGCGGATCTTTTAGTATGAATAATGAAAAAAAAATTATTGATTGTTTTGGAGTAATAAAAACAGTCTAGAAAGCATTTATTTTAAGGAGAAATTTCTCCCTTTATCAAAGCAACTATTTTTCTTAAAATTTTCATTGATAAAGGGAGAATTTCTCTCGTCGTCGGAATTTTAAATAAACGTTTTCAGACTGTTTTTTATGTATATATAACTATATCCGTAATATAGATTTTTTAATTTTTTTATTAATGCGGATATGCTATCTATATATAGTATATCCGTAATATGGATTTTTTTTTATATTTATAACAAAAATGATAAAGGTTGTTGCGTTTAAAAAAATAGACGTGGAATTAATTAAATACTGTTTTTGAATGATTTATTATTATATACGTAAAGTCATTTTTTTAAGAAGATTATAAGCAATCTAATACCTACTAAGATAATCACTGAATAATAATAAAAATTGCGAGGATAATCGGAAGAATTTAGACTTGGTTAAAAAAAATAATAAAATAAGTAATATTTTTTCTCAGGATATACTTATATGGAAAAAAAGTATAAAGTATATTATATAAATTCGAATTTAATAAAAAAATGCATCAAATAAATCGATAAGTGTGCTCGAAGATTGGTTTTCTCTTTTAAGCAAATTAAGTCCTTGATAATTAATAAGAAATTGTGATAAAAATTGTCAGAAAACTAATAAATAGATAGATAGAGAGATCGCCAAGTGGAAGAATCCATCAAATAAATAATTAATCTTGAAAGAAATAAGAAGACGAATTTTCTCCTTAGTTGTTATATGATAAAATTTTTTTTAATAAAGTTGGTAATTCATGTTCGCTGGAAATATAAAATTGTAGAAAATTATCGAGGAAGCTCGCAGATAGAGAATTTTTTTGATATATTAGGGATATTATTATATATTTCAGGGAGCTCCGTTGGTCAGATTGTGCAGCGACTTTAATCATAATTTTTGTGGCTGTGATTTTTATAATACAAGCGTGCGGGCTTTCAAGAACGAAATTAGATTGATTTTTTCATGATTCACATTTAGAGTGTTTTGATTTGCTTCGGCTGATCATTGTTACGTAAAGTTTACTCTCCTGGTCTGTTGTGTGGCGGATGTAACTCGCTCTAATCTGGTTTGATTCATTCAGCTTTGACATTTTGACTACTTTGATTTTACTTGTATATTTGTTTAATTTATTTGAATGTTAGACTGCGTTGATTTTATTTATTTGTTTAATTTATTTTTTGTTTTGGCATTCATGACTTTTCATTTTGGGTGGGTTAATTTATTGTTTTATTCAGTTTTTTTTTATTTTAAATTTCTGACTATACTGATGTAATTTGGTTGCTTTGGGTTTGTTTTGGTTTTAATTTTTAATTATTTATTTATGACTGTTCAATTTCTAAGCTTAACTGACTTAATTTATTTAATTTATTTGATTTTTTTTTTTTTTTTTTTTTTTTTAGCTTTTTGACTCATATGATTTAATTTATTTACTTTTTGATTTTAATTTTGGTGACTATGGAGGTAGACTTTGATTTATTTGACTTTTTGGCTGTTTGGAGTCATTTTGGGTTGGGTGAGAGTGGGCCACTGGGGGCCGGGTGAGCCGGCGAGCCTTTGGTTTGTTTGAGAGGCTCTGTTCTAAGTTAAGTTATTATTGTTGTTTCGTCTTTTGTAAATTTGATTTAAATGTAATTGTCCATTTCCATGTGATTCCTTCTATTAAGCTTGAAAATGGATAAGAATCACTCAACATGCTAAAATTTGTATTTCGAGCTCTGTCCCTAGATTCCAACTTTGTTTTATGCTGTATCTCTCAGTGAGAAAATGTATAATAAGTCATAGTTTTTTTATTTTTTTCTGATCTATATTATGTTTGTTTTGTATTATTTTTTGTGAACTATGACTGTTGTTTTCTATAAATAAATAAATAAATAAATAAATATATATATCCAAATATATTAAAAATAATCAGGAATTTATACATTCTATTAAATTTAAATGAAATTAATTTCTTAGAAAAATCATAAGTTGGTGTCATCTATTAAATCCGATGAATGGAATATTTTTAATTATATGGCAGAAGGGTTGTTTTCACCCCTCGAGGAATCGAACCCAAATGCCAGTAACACCAATAAAATTAATTTCTTTACGTTCATTCGGAAATATTAAAATTTTCAATTCTATCGATGAAAATAAATAAAATTTTCTAATTTTTCACAAGTCTGAGTTAAAATAAAAAAAAAAGTAAAAAATCTTTTGTTTTTTAGAGAAAGTTATCGAAGAAGGACAGATAGAAAATTTTTTTGATAGGTATATTAATATTTAAATAAAAAAAAAAACTTCGTTCTTTTTACGTCATATCAAATAAATATAATTTTTCTAAATTTTTAAAAGTCTTGTTAAGAAATCAAAAATCTTTAGTTTTTTTTCTATTAAAAATTATCGAGGAAGCGTAGATAGATAATTTTTTTGATATATTAGGGATATATTATTATAAAATTAAACAATATAAATTACTAGGTAGGTAGTTTAGAAATAAAAGAAATATTGCTTATGAGGAAAACTATATATTTTTCGGGTTACGAGTCCATTTTCAGAAGTTAGATAGAAAACATAGCCCGAAAAATATATTAGAGTCATGCTCATAACCAATATTTCTTTTATTTAATAAAACCTACCTAAAATGATATTTTTTTAAATTTTATTAAAAAATATATTTTACCTAGATGAACAAATATTATTTATCTATCACTGTTAAATATTTCTTATCTAATTTTAGGTAGGTACTATAAATAATATGGGAAGTCCAGGCCTCTAAACTTTTAGTAATATTACCAACGTATTGTAATCTTACAACATTATTTTATTACTAAAACAAGGAAAAAGTAAGAGTTGCAAATTTATTTTTTCTCTCATTTGCAACAGTTGATCAATGTATGATTTTACCAATATAATAGATATTTTTTTACTATGCGCAAACTTGTAAATTTCCTATCATTCATATGTGTAAAAATATAGAGTAAATTACAATTTTTTTTTAACAGTGTTTATATCAGGAATATTTGAAAAATTATCAAAGCGCAGATAGAGGATTTTTTGTTAATCTCATCAGGGATATATTATTATTTCATTTATATATATATATATATATATATATCCCAAATATATGAAAAATTACTAAAATTTTAATTTTTGTAAAAATTATATAATAAAAATACATTGAAACTTTTGTAACTCAAATGTTTCTAAATTGTTAGAATTTTATCAATTGTTAAGCTATAGAATTTTGTGTCTCTCATTTTTTGGACTTTTAAGATAATAGCCAGATGATGAACTAGTCTGGCTCTCTCAAATATATATACTGGCACCAAGGCGCACCTTCGTACTGGCAAGCGCCCTTACAGAACCCCTACCCAAAACCACCCCGCCCCATACACCACCCATCACCACCCACCCCTGGTGCTGCTCTCTGGACCCCCACCCAGTATGTCAGGTCCATCATCCATGTCAACTCCTTTTAATTTTTCTCACACTGGAATTTCTAAATTTGGTACACTGATAACTGTATGAACAAAAATACAAAATTTCAAATTTTTATCTTGAATAACAGATTTTTGCTGACGGCCTTTGTGGTTTTCAAAAAAATGCACCAAAAAAAACGAACAAAGACAAACAATTTTGAAACTGCTCCAGCGTGTCTTCAATTGAGTTAGAGGTTGAGACAGAGTGTCGATTTCGTGGCTTTTGTAACGAGTCTTTTTATGGACACGACGAGCATGAGCTGGAGCCGTATTTTTTTTTCAAGAAAATTTAATCATATCTTTGGTTTAATTTTTCTAAAAGTACCACTTTTTAAAATTGCTAAAAAATTCTGTAAATGAATGGTAACTTTCATAAACTACTATGGAAAGTATAATGATGGGATGGCTAATGGGGTTCTATGTTTAAAAAAATTATTACTGACTTGTGTTTTTTCATAAGAAATGAGCAGTTTTGACCAATATGTCGATTTTGATTGCGGTAGGCGACATTTTTTATGAAAAATCACTTTGTGTATGCCGTAAACTGGTTTGTGAAATAATCACTCCGCAACCTTTCGGATTACAAATAACTGGCACAATACTACGGATTAATAATAGTCCTAAAAATTCTTACGTGAAAAATATGAATTCGTTGTGCTTTCAATTAGTCTATAATAAATATTAGTAAAAGCTAAGACAAGCCAGACACCAGCATTTTAAATAAAAATTACCCAAATCGAGAAAATTTTATGCTGCATGATCATGAAAAGTTAGTTAATTTGCAATAAATATTGTTATGGCTAAATGGTTCCGATTATGCACATGTTATCACAGAAAATCAGAAATTTCCACATTGCATTAGCGATCCTGTCTGCAAGGTCTCAGCAGGATTGGAACCTATCTATCGCTTCGAGCGGAAGTTAAAACAATGTAGGCGCAAGAGCCCGGCTCACATGCCAAGCATTCGTTACAGTGACCAGATCCTTGCTGCCAAAGTAGTGTTCTGCATGTTGGTAATGTCTTAAGTTAATGAATTGCATAATGTAAAATAGTTGTTATACACTGACGCAAAACAATTGAATGCTTTAAATACTGTTTTGTGTTTTTTTGTATGCAATTTTAATAACTAATTTCAATCTATGATTCGAACTTGTAATTAAAAGGCAGAGATTTAAGACATTTTGAAAAATATCCAGGAAGCCCCTGCCAAGAAAATACTGTACTCAAATGTGGTAGGGAGAGTTCCGTGTGTATGTCCATTGAAGAAAACAAAATCATCGTGTTAGAGATGAGAAAAGCTGAGAAACTGTCACCTTGGGTTGTATGTTCATTTCCACAAATACTTGAAATTGGCTCCGTGATTTTATGATCCGGTGCAGAAAAAATTCCTTAGGTTAAAGCCACGATTAGCGTAGTGATAAAAGTTCTGAAAACTGAAGGTTCTTCCAGGTCGGAGGTGAATGATATCCAGACAAAGATCCGAACTTTTGCAACGAGATTCAGTGATTGTTCAGACACTGCATCGCTTCGCTTCAAAATTAGGTGAGGTCCCACGATTTGATAAGAAAATAAACTTCCAAGCTGCTATGCCGCTAACTAGTAAAAAAAATCTCATCCTTCTATGAAACGATGCTTTTTTTGTTGCTGCTGAATATTCTTCTTCAGATCAAGTTGACGAATTGGCTCTTCAAAATCTGAAAACCAAAACTTTTCGAATTGTTTCAAATAGATTCAAAAAGATTATAAATTCTCCCATGTTTACCGGAGACCTTCTGGGTCTTGGGAAGATAATGCGTGAGTTTGATGCTCGCAGTTGTACTTCGATTGCAATCAAAAAAATTTTGACAGAAGAAAGGATTTGCGGAAGGATCCGAACCCGGCTCCAGGGAAGTAGACTTGTCAACAGAAAAACAAGTCGAAAGAGCTGTGCATTATTTTTATTGAAAACATGGAAATTAGCGGGGCGATGCAGAAATGAAAGATTAGGATCACTGGTTACTCCATGATACCCGTTGAAGTAGAA
>JALMQS010000225.1:32291531-32332774 GCA_024734495.1 Forficula auricularia | reverse complement strand
CAATTTTTTTTTAAGTTACTCCAAATATATTATTCTAGCAAATATTACTTTTACATCAAGATGGTGAAAGTCCTTCAATGAAAAAAAAAATAATTATCATTTTCCCACCCTTTCCCTATCTACTCTATGCAAAAAATGTCATTTTTAATTGCAATTATTTCATGTTTTGTGTGGTAAATCATCTTCAAATTTTAACAGTGTGTTTATGCTTTTAATGACTTATATTCCAAGTTTCAAAGACTTCTTGAATTTTCGCATTTGTGAAAGAGCTACCTTAAGTACACAGTATTTTGTAATATTTAATTCTCTTTAAGGTAGTTCTTTCACAAATGCAAAAATTCAAGAAGTCTTTGAAACTTGGAATATAAGTCATTAAAAGCATAATACACACACTGTTTAAAATTTGTAGACGATTTACCACACCAAATATGAAATAATTGCAATTAAATATGACATTTTTTACATATGGTAGATTGGGAAAGGGTGGGGATATGATCATTATTTTATTTTTTTTTCATTGAAGTACTTTCACCATCTTGATGAAAAACTAACATTTGTTAGAATAATATATTCGGAGTAACTTAAAAAAAAAATGGAAATTATTTACCACGTAGTTTTGAAAAAAAAAAAACATATTTAGGCAATTATTTTTAGTGGAGGGGATATAAGCACAAAGGCTTGAAAACGATCCGGATAGCATGTGTGCATCCATATAGAGATTTCCCAGTGTGAGTGGTACAGTCACGTTAAAAAAACAAACCTAAAATTTTAGTTCCGTTCATATTTATAGAGTGGTTACGAGGCTAAAACTTTTTGTGTGGATTGTCTTGTCGCGAAATAACCTCCTTAAGAGGGCGATCAAATAACCAGTTAAAACGATTTTTTTTTTTTTTTTTTAATTCAATTGAATGCAAGAAGGGGCCGGCCGCATCTTGCGCCCCGCACCAGGAATATGCTGCTCCTATGTATATTTGTATTTACTATTTGCAAAGCTCAATGATTATTTATTCAGAAATATAAATAAATCTTTGAAGCGAATTCCAATAAATATTTTATTTCTCGACTTGTGCAAATGTTGATTAGCTTGTCTGGATGATTAGGAACAAGAGACAGATAATAATTGTCCCGCATTGCAGACATTGTCAATGTGCTTAAAGTGACCCAAAGGATTCATTCCAAGCCAAGTTAAACTACTCGTAGAAGGAACTAAGTGTCGACCATAGTTTGTCTGCCTTGTAACTTGAATAGAAATTATATTAGCTAATGATGTTCAACATCAGAGGCCATTTAATATAAATATAAAGTGCCTGGAGCACCGAGCGTTGCTCAGTAACTTTTTGCCTCTAAATAGCTTAAGTTTCAAATTTCAAGGCTCTGCGACTAATAAAAAAAAAATATTTTATACCTACATCAAGTTTCTCAAATTCTGAAAAAAAATCCTAATTTTTTCAAAATCCGAGCTTCACTTGAAGGCTGCTAAATGATTGCTGTCAAAGAGGATAAGATAGAGAGGAAGACAAAAATGCCATCTGGTGATCGTGACCGGGTAATAAAAATTATTCATTCTTTGCCAAAGAATGATTTAATATAAGTAAATGATATATTTTAGATAAAGTATTATCTCTCAAAATATTATTGATTATCGATCATTTTGTACAATTTTTAAATAGTGACTGGAGCATCCGGCACTTGTAGACCGGCACATCCAATAATCCGGCACCCTCCGCGCGCGATTTGGTATCTTTTTGTTAACCATATCGGGTGAAATTTATTTTATTTATTATGAATTTTTTTATACAATCCAGTATACCGAACATTCCAATAATCCGGCACCCCCTAGATTTTTAATAGTGCCGGATTAGTGAGACTACTGTATTAGATACTCGATTCTAAGAGGAGAAATGGGGGTTAATGATCAGTCCTCCCCTCCTCTGCTGCTGATGCCTATGGCTGACAAAGCAAACTGTAAATGGGTATATAATAATAAAACTTGAGTAAGATACGAGGTAGGTTTCACATTTTTTGTGAAACCTAACTCGTATCTTACTCAAATTTTATTATTATATTAAAATGTTTCACCTAGAACCAACACCGAACTCCTTAAAATTTATTGTAAATGGGTATATTTAATATTTTCTTAGATATGGCTAGAACCAAAATGAACGAATCCACCTCCACGCGGTGTACACGGGCAATGCCTTTGGGGATTAATTAATCGTCAAAAGTAGCTAAGTGATTCTTAATAACACTCCAATGTTAGTTAAATTCAATTCAGGGACAAGGGGTAGTGATGAGCCTTTGGGCTCCTTAAGCTATCACATAGAAAGTAAAATAGAGTGAGTGATGCCTATGGCTATAGTTTTATATTCACTAATCAGCCCCTCTTATCTCTCAGAGGAAAACAATTATGAAATTTAACCTTTAAACGGATCCTATAAAAAATAATCAAGTGCGAACGCAATAATCAGTAAATAAATAAAAATAATAAAAATAAAAATTTCAATGAGGATACGGAGAGATTAGCGAATTTTAAATGAGCTTAATCAGTTTTATTTAAAAGTAATATCTATTAGTTTTAACAGCAATGGTTTGCCCTTAAGGTATAAGCCACCCAGCTCGGAGAGAGTAATGCTAACCAAATCCAATATCGTTAGATATTATGGCCTTTAATAGCGAGTAACTTCTCCAGGCAGAGGTTATAATAATAACAGCACAGGAATATTGGCAAATTTAACAAATACTTACTAAAATACAATTATATTTGAGAATTTATTGTTGAAAATATCTAGAGGGAGAAGGTAGAGAATAGAATTTCCCTTAAGGATTCAATGGTTCTGCGATTGATGTAATAACAAGAGTGAAGCTGGTTATTGTTTGGAATTATTCGCATGATTAAAGTGGGATTTCGCCGAGAGTAGCAAAGTTTACAAGGATTAAATTAAAGATGGTAATATTTGCTCAATATAAATATCTTTTTAAAAAAACTATGGGTTTGTCGAAGTAATGAATTCATTAAAATTTTCATATTTCTTTCTTTTTTTTTTGCTTAAGGACGTTCTCTAATAAATGAACTTTCTTGCATACAATTTAAAACTTTGAATAAATATATTTATAAGTGTCCTTTATACGTAGAAATTTTTTTCAATAGTCCTTGCGGCACCAAATTTGTAAATATTGACTATTGAAATTTGCATATTTAACACGCGAACCATATCCAGATTGGTGTTAAAGCGAATGTTTCATCAAATAATAATAGTAATTTTCTTGAAATTATTTTGCAAAACTGAGAATCATTAACTGAAGATATAACAAATATTTTTCCGCTAAAATAATTGTATCAAGCGGTATTCGTTTTGTATGAAAAATGTTAAAAGTTAGGTACTTTTGATGGTTTTCATTTTTTCTCTCATGGCATAGCAAGTGAGAGATGGCGACTTGGCAACGTCGCACTAAAATCTCTCAATTTTTCCATATCTAAAAAACTTCTGTAGCTGGTTCATTTGAGATTTTTAGCTGATTCTCTCAACCTAACTATACTGTTCTCATATGGAATTTCGCATAGAGCTGTTTCATGAAGTGTTTTTTTTTTATTCTTTTGTCTTTTAGCGTCTGTAAGAATGCAATGTTGACAAATCCGAGAAACGATGCAGTGAAAATATGTTTGCTTTTCTGCGCATCTGAGAGTAGGGGAAAGAGCGAACTGCATCTGAGCTATATTAGGGAACGTCCTTAATTGTTTCCTAAATTTTTGAAACATAAAATTATTTATGGAATTAAATTTGGGAGCTAAGAACATATTTTTTTTTATTATATTACCTATCTAGCGAGTGGGGCTTAAACTCGGTCCTTTTGATTTTTAGGGAGAGTCTCTATACATTCTTGGATCCCCAAAAACATCATTTAAAATTTTGATTCCATTTCAAGTCCATTCCAATAATAAGATAAAATGAAAACGAGAGCCCTTTAAACATATGCAACCAGTTCAACAGATAAAGTTTAAGTTAATCAATATTAAGGCGTTTTCACAGAAAATGTTATTCTTATAAAAGTGATATATTTAAATTATTTTTAAATTGAAATGTTTTTTTTTTTTTTTTTAGTCAAAAACTAATAAAAGACTTTTGTATACATAATCACTGGACTCCCATCTAAAAGTGTAAAAACTAACAGCTCAAAATGGGAAGGGGGGAATGTAGGGTCAAAAAATGAAAATATAGGTCTATGTACCAAATTCAACCAAATTTTGTATACATAATCAGTTGGCCCCCAGAAGTCTAAAAATACAAATACTGACCCCCCTACATGATTATAAATAAGTTTCTTAAATATTAAATATAAGTGATGGGGCAGGTTGTATGTCGATGGCCACATCAGAACGTGTCAGTTTATTTTATTTTGGCTAGGTATTGTAATCAAGATAAACAGATAAAAAAAAATTCAAGAAAAAAAAAATATTTTTATTTGTCATTTGAGTAAATAATTTGTTTTTTCTTTTCTGTTCTTAATTTCAGCAAATAATTATTCTTGATGATCATTGACCCTCGCCTTACTTATATAACTGTAAAATTAATATAAGTGGCCTTTCGCTAAATTTAATTGTGAAGGAGATATAGACTATATAGTCAAACTAACTAATGTTTCGTTAGTAATTACACTTCCTGAATTTATGGTCACCTCAGCACCACTCATGCCTGGCTACCCAGGGTAATACTTAGGGCGTAAAGCCGGCCAGATCGTGAGGCTGTTATTTCCCTGTTGTAAGTACTCCATGAGGCCTGCGACAAAGCAAAATAGGGTGAGTCTGGCCCTACCCCAAGCGTCAATAACAGCCACCATATTTGTCAAATATTAACAGAGCAAACAAATATTATTAACAATAGGGGAGTTTTCAGTTATAATCATAGCTTAAATATATTGAAATATCTAATATTTTAAAAAATAATTAAGAAAAATAAATAATAAACTTTTGATTTAAAATTGTATAAAATGGACAATAGATTAAAAAAAATAAAACGAGTTCAAAAAAATTAAATACAACAAATAAAATAATAAGAACTCAAAAATCAAATAAAGTGCACTAAAAGGTATAAAATAATAATCTAATTTAGTTACAACTAAACGACGAAATATTAACATGAAATAACTTATTGAAGTCGGACCCAAAAATATACATTTTATGAATCGAACTCGACGGATCTTACTTAGTACGTTTGGCGGGTACGCTCGCTTATATAGTTTGTTTGGCACCGACTTCAAAAAGTGATTTCATGTTAATATTTCGTCGTTTAGTTGTAACCAAATTAGACAATTATTTTATACCTTTTAGTGCATTTTATTTTATTTTTGAGTTCTTATTATTTTATTTGTTGCATTTAATTTTTTTGAAGTCGGTTTTTTTCTAAAAATTATTTTTATTTTTCTCTTTTTAGTGATGTTAAGAATAGCGACTTATGATAATACCTTGCATGCATCTCTTAAGAGAAAGATTTGGGCTAAGGAATCAATTCATAAATAGAAAAATTATCTCGAAACGTTAGCGGGTTTTAAATGAATGTTTTAATATTTTTTTTTTTGTTATAAAAGATTTTATTTAATATAATTGCTCATAAGAATTGGATATTTCCGTTATTTTGTCATTGATCATATCATCAGAACTTGAGCAAATTAATATGGGACCACCCCTAAGCTTTGATTTTTCCAATAAAAGAAGAATCATTGAAATCGGTTCATAAACAAAGAAGTTGCGTAAACATACATAAAAAAAAATCGCAATGAAAAAAAAACACGGGAGTGTTTGTAAATTGATGTAGGTATCAGATTATAAATTTATTTGTATATTAAGGAAAAGTTTCGTCATTTTACTTTTGACGTCATCAGTCTGTTTAGTCAATATATGTATTTGACCTTGGGGAACCAAAGCACATTTTAGCCATTAGTCCTATGAGTGTGTATGTATGTAAATTGGTGTAGAATTCAGATTATAGCCGGTCAAATATCTGCAGCTAGCTGGGCTTGAACCCGCGCTAGCTTGATTCAAAGGCAAGCCCTCTAACCACTCGGCCAACCTGGGGGGGCCCCCCCCCCCCCCCGAAGACTTATTTTTTGAGAAATATAAAAATTAAAAAAATACGATAATAAGAATAATATTTGTACTTTAACATTTCTATAGAATATAGTAATGTGAAGTATTTCGATGGCCAGTCTGGGTCCTGACTCTTTGAGAGCTTATATCTCAGAGATGAAAAAAGTTAATTTCATTTTGTAACTTCTAGGTGGAAGGAATCGATGCCCTTAATAGTTAAAAATCGAATTTAGGACATAAAACCGGAAATTGTTGTCCCCAGAGGCCAAAAATGGGCCAAAAATACATTGGTCAATGCGTACGTATGTACGTATGTAACCCCCTGCGTTTCGCAACCATAAGTCTCAGAGCTACGAAATTCGAAACTTAAGCTTGATATAGGCTAGAAGGAGAATAGCAAGCTTTAAATTGGAAGACCGGAAGTGGACATTTACATGAAAGATTGTTCGTTTTTTTTTTTGTTTTTTTTTTTTTGATTTTCTCAAAAACGGCTACTACGATTTTTTTAAAAATTAGTAGTGTCAAATTTTTAATCTGATTGAAATAAAGGAAGGGGGTTTAAAGTAAGAGTGTCGGGGTGCCCGCCGCGACACTCCTAAAACAACTAATTTTTAAAAACTCGTTAGAGCCATTTTTGAGAAAATCAAAAAAAAAAACGAAATAAAAGAAGAGGATTTAAATTAGTAGTGTCGCAATGTCTTCAAATAAATGAAAGCGTGAAAGTCGTGTAGTGAACACACCAGTTGATTAAATTTTGCTTTAAGATCTACGTATACCTTCTGAAATTTAATATGAATTCATAAGAATTTTGCTGGCTTGGTGTATACTGGATATATTAATTTTGCATTGTTAAGGATAAATAAATTGAATTGCTTCTTTCCAGTAATTTATTTTGTTATTCAAATGGTTAATCCAAATATTTCGAGAGCGCTCTCGGCATCTCTTCCTCAGTGGAAACCACTCCCTCACCAATGTGCCGACCCCATCAGTTTGTACAGAACATTGATAAAAGCTCGATCACAGAACATATATATATATATATATATATATATATATATATATATATATATACATACAAATTCAAAATGAGATAACATACGAATATATACAATTATTTACATCTCTTATAATGAAGTCCGAATGAAATTTTGAGGAAGAGATGCTGAGAGCGCTCTCGAAATATTTGGATTAACCATTTGAATAACAAAATAAATTACTGGAAAGAAGCAATTCAATTTATTTATCCTTAACAATGAAAAAATTTAATATGAATATTTGTTGGCATTTTTATAAAAAAAGAAATATTTTTTAATTATATTGAAGAAATATAGATCTCAATCTTGATCTCCTAGAATACTAAATTTGAAGAGAAAGGATTTTCGCAATTTTATTCCAGCCCCCATAATAGTATATCAATTTAATTTTGACAAAGAAGTAAAAAAGCAATTTTTTTATATTACTAATCAAGATATACATAGTATATATCATCGATATAACGTCATAAATATCCTTTAATCAAAATCAAGAATTATTTCTGTAATTTTCCATTTTTATACGTTAGTGATAAGAAAGCTCTCGTAAGAGGTGGCGAAAAGGTCAGATAATAAATTTCTTATTGTGAACAAAAAGAAATAACTCCAGGGAAAAGAAACCCGGAGCCAACTTTGGTTTTATATACGTAATATAACTAGTTGGTAAAGGGCGTTAAAAAAGTGATAAATTATCTTCGTTTTGATAATAAATCATTATAATATTTGAATTCAATATTTCATTTTCTAATTAAAAGTATAAATGCGTGTGAATTCAAGGTTTTTCCCCCTATTGATTTATTCATTAACGAATACTAGAAAGTGTAAACGCGTTAGGGTTAATTAACTCTTGAAAGGTGTTTCTATTTCTACTCCCATTTATGTTATCACAAGTAATTTTGAATGAATAGATTTGAAATGATTCATTAGATTAATGTCTATATACATAAACATGCATATATTAGTAGATTTCAGATTGGTTCTCTTTTTAGATTCTTAAATAAAAAAAATTCTTAATTATCTTGGCCTTATTTTCAGTTCATCCCCCCTTGAATATTTTGATTTTTTCTGAGTTTAAAATTTGAGGAAAAAAGTGAAAGTTTTTCCAAGACTTGGTACGATCCGCGTAGATTTCGCTAGTGCCGAAAAAGGGTGAACTGTCGCGAGAAAGCCTGGAATAAGACCCACTTTTTAATTTTTTTTACTTTCACATTTATATTCTATAGAATATAATGGGAGAGTATTTCGATGGCCAGTCTGGGTCCTGACTCTTTGAGAGCTTGTATCTCAGAGATGAAAAAAGTTAATTTCATTTTCTAACTTCTAGGTGGAAGGAATCGTTGCCCTTAGTTGGAAACCAAATTTAGGATATAAATCTGGAAATTGTGGTCCCCAGAGGCCAAAAAGGGGTCCAAAATCCATTTGTCAGTGCGTATGTACGTATGTATGTACTCCCCTGCGTTTCGCAACCATAAGTCTTAGAGCTACGAAATTCGAAACTTATGTTTCATATAGGCTAGAAGGAGTACATCAAGCTTTTGGTTGAAATCGGAAGACCGGAAGTGGATATTTACACGAAAAATCTTTCATGTAAATGTCCACTTCCATTCTTCGATTTCAACCAAAATCTGACATACCTTCTAGCCTATATCAAACAAGTTTAAATTTCGTATCTCTGGACTTGTAGAATTTTGAAAACACTGTGGGAAAAAGGCTAAGTTCTTACGTACATAAACATCAACTTCCGATTTTTCTCTTTTAGCCAAAATCTTGTTATACTTTTTTATAGCCTCTAGATAACTTAAGTTTTAAATTTCAAGGCTCTGCGACTTTCCGAAGACGTGAGATGAACGATTAAAATATTTATTTTACGACAGTCCTAATATACAACGCTTTCCTCTTTTTTAATCGGATTAAAAATTTGACACTTGATAAATACACTAATTTGTGATACGTGTTGATGATGGCAATAGCTGATGTAAACGTTGGTGAAAATATAAATTAAGTTTTATTTCAATTTTATTTTATTTTTGGCTGCGATTAAAAATCGACCTTTTACCTGAATTTAAAATTAAAAATAATATTAATATATCACTTTTAACTGAATCAAAAAATTACCGAACATTGCTCGAGTGTTCCAAGTTACTTATTAATAATAAAAATTGTAAAACTACCTAGATTCTACAACTCTTTGGGTGCATATTTTTTATAGAGGAAAAATAGATAATCTTTATATATAAAATGGAAAAGTATGTATATATGTTTGTATGATCCAAACGATCTGATTGGCCAGTGCATAGCCAATTCTGATTGGTCAGATAGTGATCGTTCTTAGCCTATGTGTTAAATAATTATTTCCCTATTATTGAATCAATTTCATTCAGCACATTCTTTCTATACTTACAGTATCATTTTAAATTTCAATTATTAAATTGGTATGAACGAGACGCTCCCCGCCAGGGGATAGGTGACGCCAGGTCGAAGTACAATTATTTTTAATGATCATCACAACTATTGGAGAAGAACAGAAATAACTAAATTGAGAAAGCAAAGAGAGAAATAAGGGAATTGAGATAAAGATTACTTTTAAATTAATTTTATTCCACAAGCAACGTTTTAAGAAAAATAAAACTAACTTTATTGGCAATATCGGTTTTGCATATTCAATCAGTTCAATAGTAAAGAAGTAATTATCGGAGAGAATATAAACATTGATTCAAAACGTTTTGAATGACTCTATTATTCTATATTGAATTTGAATTGAGAAAGAGAGGGGGAAAAGTAGAAGAGAAAGTAAACGAGAGAGAGAGAGGATGGGCTTTCTTGAGAGAGTGGCGAGGAATCGATCTGACCTTAATAGCGTACCATTTTAAAAGGAAATTCAAAAACAGAGCTGAAACTGAATACAAATGACAAGATAATTCGATTAATTCAGTTAAAGACTCGTCGAAATACCCGTTTTCGAAAAAAAAAAAAAAAGGTAATAGCTTTCGTCTTTCGTATAACTTGTTAACGACGATTTCTATTTCCACCTGACATGCTTCCTAACACGAATATTATATTTTAAGAAGCTGTTTATCTTTAAAAGACGATTTATTCTCTAAAGTTCGCTTTTTGTTCATTTTGAAAATGTAATTCCGCGAACGTTATCATTATACTCGAACTCTCGGATTAGTAAAGTAGCTTTTGTTCTTTTAGTTTTTTTTTTTTTGCTTAAAAATTCATTATCTAGCATACTCAAAGAGAAGTTGAAAGAAGACTTATTAATTATAAGAGGAATTGAATAATAAATCAAGAAGCACACACAGTTCAAAGATGAGAAGATTTTTATATTAATTAGCTAAAATAAAGTAAAATTGATAATAAATTTAAAAAAAAATGATATTAATAAATTATTTCTTATTCTTCTTAAGGTGCCTTCCTACGGCCTGTGATTTCGCAGGCCGAACCGCGCCTGCTCGCGCCAACAGGCCGTGGGAAGGGTGCCGCCCGAGGTAGCGCGGGCCTCACCTGAGGCTGTCCGATAAAAATGCAACTTTTTTAATCATCATTCTCAATTTCTGAAGAAAATTTCTCAATAAAATAGCTAAAAACTTTTTTAAACTTGTAAAAACTTTTTTAAACTTTTTTTAATCATCATTCTCACTTTCTGAAGAAAATTTCTCAATTTTTAAACTTTTTTTAATCATCATTCTCAATTTCTGAAGAAAATTTCTCAAGAAAATAGCTAAAAACTTTTAAAACTTGTAAAAACTTTTTTAAACTTTTTTTAATCATCATTATCAATATCTGAGGAAAACTTTTTTAAACTTTTTAATACATTCTCAATTTCTGAAGAAAATTTCTCAAGAAAATAGCTAAAAACTTTTTTAAACTTTTTAATCATTATTCTCAATTTCTGAAGAATATCTAATTTAAAACTTTTTTAATCATCATTCTCAATTTCTGAAGAAAATTTCTCAAGAAAATAGCTAAAAACTTTTAAAACTTTTTTAAACTTTTTTAATCATAATTCTCAATTTCTGAAGAACATTTCTCAAGAAAATAGCTAAAAACTTTTTAAAACTTTTTTAATCATCATTCTCAATTTCTGAAAAAAATTTCTCAAGAAAATGGCTAAAAACTTTTTAAAACATCTTATAACATCTTAAAAACATTTTATAACATCTTAAAACATCTTAACATCTTAAAACATCTTATAACATCTTAAAAACATATTATAACATCTTAAAATATCTTTAAACATCTTATAACATCTTTTACATCTTATAAAAAACTTGGGACAGTGAGCGATGAGCTCTGGGGAACACTTTCATCACGATATTTCAGCTATGGAAAAGAGGTATCAAGGAAAATGGAATCCTAGTATGCTCGCCGATTATTCTTGGATCATCAAGAGGAATGTTCCACAGACGAAATATAGCATCATTTCTTACTTTCTAGGTGACTCAGACTGTTTGAATATTGTGTAGTTAATAATTTAGAAAATATTAAAATCTTTGATATCATAATAAATGCCTGTCTCTCGGAAATGAAAAACCGATTTCATATTTGAATTAAGGAGAAAAAATTGTAATAATTATTGTAATTTCATCATGGAAGATTTTTCTAATAAAAATTAAAAAATACTATTGTTGTCCTAATATTAATATGTACGATTAATAGGTCATCAAATGTATTTGTGGTTGTCTAAACGTAAGGGGTAATTCTTACGGTTTTGTTTATGTTTTTGAATGGATTGAAATGGATCATTGGCTAATAGAACAGTGCTACGCAACACAAATACAAATACATTTGAAAAGTCAAAGCGTGTGTGAGTCTTTATATTTTAAAAAGTTACAACAAGAATAAATTTAAATATAAAACTAAAGATTTTAGAATTTTTTTTTTGAAAATAGTTGGAATGTTTTTCAAAAAATCAGCTCGGGTTAAAAAAGTATACCTATTAAAAAAGAAAGAATTTAATTTTTAGGACAAATTCTAGAATTTTAGTAGAAATATTTTTATATTGCGATATCAGGGGGATTCATCCCCTCAGGAGACCAGATAGTAAAGGAACCAGATAGTAAAGGGAGACACATTCTTTGAATTGTAATAAATAAAACAATCTGGCAAAATGACACTTTTATTTTTAACTAAAAATGTCTTTATGTGATTACAAAATATTTCTTTGATCATAAATTTATAAGAATTAATTGTAAAATTTTATCTTTCGTTAATGATCAATAATATAATTAATAAGTGGGAAAACTAATTATCGGCACACACAAAAATTATTAGAGGAAAAAGACGAGAACTTGAGAATGCTGTTTGAATTAATCAGTGATTTAACCCAAAGTAATATCTATTAGTTTTTATAACGAGCGTTTTCCTTTAAGGCTTTAATCCCCGCTCATTCTGCGAGAGTAATGGTAACCCGATTCAATAACATTAGATATTATAGCTTTTAAAGGCGAGTTACTTTTTTATCGAGGTTATAATAATAAATAGAAATAAATATCGAAAAATTTAACCAAGACTTATTTCCTGATGGATTGTGTACAAAGAAAAGAACAAATTAGTTTTAATGAAAACAATTTAAATTATATATAGGTACCTACTATAATTTATAATATAATTTTATCTTTATTGAAGTTTGAAAATTTTTTATATAACAATATTTAAATCATTTGTTTAATTATTCTATGATTATTCTTGCCTAATTTGTAAGAGAAATTCAGAAAATTTGCACATTTTTGGCATATTATTTAATATGGTTCAATGGTTATTTAATATCAAGCAGAATACATATTTTTGGCTATTACCTACAACTGAATTAATCTGTTTTCGGACGAAGGTTGTCTTGAAATAAGCTTTGATACCCGAGTGGAGTGAACTAATGGGCTGTAGTGTGCTTTCCCGTTCAATTAGCACAAATGACAAATCAATCGCAAGGTGGTTGATGGTTGATGGCCATCCATTTCTTCTTGATTGCATGGCCAGTGCTGATGTTGAGGGTGCAACGTGTTAATGAATGGCCGCCATTTGATGGTTTCCACGGCGACATCGTCCACGATGACAAAGACTAAGTGAGTCCTTGTTCAAGTTTGTTGCTGTTACAGTAACACAATGTCGGACTTATAGTGAGACAGAACATTAGCACGTTTCTGCTAACCACGCACACTCACTCGGACCCCATTCATCTCTTTCCGATTTTTTTTTTTATTTAGTTTTTAGACACCTTCAAGCAACGAAAGATTGATTGTCCGAATAGGCAGAGGCGTTGTTCGGAAATAAACTTTTAATGTAGTGTAATCATTGTGATTAAGGTAATATGAAAATATGAGGAAAAAATACTATTTTATACGATTATACGATTCTCGAGAAGCCTTCGCATTCAGTCACACCAGAGATATTTATGACTTACTGTAAATATGAATGAATTATAATAATATTTTGAGTCATAAGCCAAAAACACCTTCCAGATCATCAACCTGACCACCAAAGAAGCCTATGGTATAGATTTCATGGCAGTATATTATAAGAAAATATTATTGTACTAATAGCTAAATTGAGACTGGTCATGTGACGATCCCAATTTGAGAGACGACTAATACGTGTTATGAAAACATTCAGTTTCTTCATTGGGGCATCAAGTCGACTAGAAATGGCAAAAGGGTTTAATTTTTTCCTCATCACATATTCAATTACATCTATTGAAATTTCATATCTATGAAATATTTTCTTTTATGTTTTATAACAAATAGTTTTTATTAGAACATTTGCAATTTAAAGGATTGTTTATTTGAAGTCTAATTTGAAAACTACTTTGAAATATTTTTTAAAAATATTAAATTAATAAATATTATAAAACAATCGATTATTAATAATAATATTCAATTTTGAACGAAATTGATGGATTATTTTTTAAGAAAATGGTAAAAAGATAGATAACCGTAACAAATGACTCGCTGATGCCAGGTGACTTGCGACACAGCCTCTTGATAAAACAGGCCAATAGATTTATAAATGACAAAGAAAACGATCTTATTTTATCGATTTTATCTATCTTGAGATTCATAGTAACTTTTTAATATAAGAACATAGCATTTTGATTAAGAATTTTGTAGTTTAAAAGAAATTGTATGAAAATATTCAATTTCTTCTCTCCTGGAGCGAATCAACTAGAAATGCCATAAAAGTTTTATTTTTTTCTCATTAGATATTTAGTCAAATCTATTGAAATTTCATATCTGTGTGTTATTATCATTTATATTTTATAGCAAATAATTATTAATAGGAAATTTGCATTTTAAAGGGTAGTTAATTTGAAGTCCAATTTTAAAAAAAGCTAATTACTCCGTTGAAATTTTTTTTAAAAATATGAAATTAATAGATATTATAAAACATTTAATTATTAATAATTTAATTCAATTTTGAACGAAATCGGTTCAGTACTTTTTGAGAAAATGGTCAAAAACCCCGAAAACCGCCATGAAAGGTCGTTTTAGAAACATTTTAAAAAGCCACCACCATGTCACAAGTCATTGTTTCGTTTCATATGACTTTTTAAACTTTTTCAAAGGCATCTGGTGCTTTCAAAAACGGCCCTTCATTTACGCTTTTCGAGGTTTTTTGCTATTTTCTCAAAAAGTACTGAATCAATTTCGCTCAAAATTGAATTCAATTATTAATAATTAATTGTTTTATAATATATATTAATTTCATATTTTTAAAAAATTTTCAATTTAGTTATTAGCGTTTTTTCAAATTGGACCTCAAATAAACCATCCTTTAAAATGCAAACCTCCTAATAATAATTATTTACTATAAAATATAAATGACATTAACACACTGATATGAAATTTCAATAGATTTTACTAAATATCTAATGAGAAAAAAATAAAACTTTATGGCATTTCTAGTTGATTTGCTCCCGGAGAGAAGAAATTGAATATTTTCATACACTTTCTTTAAACTATAAAATTCTTAATCAAAATGCTATTTTCTTATATTAAAAAGAACCTCAAGATAGAAGAAATCAATAAAATAAGATCGATTTCTTTCTCATTTATAATTCTTTTTAAATCATTCGGCCTGTTATATCCAGAGGATGTCTCGCCTTCAAACACATTATTTGTTATTGATTCAAGTCCATTCACTCTACAATAATGGAATATTTTTTAAAGCATAAACTATTGATTTTAGACATTTCAGTTATATCAACTTTCCTCTTTTAAATTAAATGTTTTTAATAAATGTCATTATATAAATTTGTGTCCCTCAAAGGGTTAGGCAGCGATGGTGAAATTTATGTGGAAAGTTAGATAAACCTTGCGAAAGATTGATTGTCCAAATAGGCAGAGGCTTTAAGGTAGTGTAATCATTGGATGTTTCAACTTGTGATTAAGGTAATATGAAAATAAATCCATGGGAATTCAACCATCTTTCATGGGTTGGCAAGAAAACAAAAATACTTTCAATCTTCTTAACATTAATATTAATAAATTCCTAAGTCTGTTTTCTTTAAGATTAAAATCTTTTTTAAGTATATGTACTTTAATGTGAATTGTTATGAAACCGAAACTAGAAATTTAATTTTAAGATTTTTAATTGATGAAAATCAGGGGGATTAGTTAACGGGATAGGGAAGGAATTCATTGCTCTTATGGGAGAATGGAAATTGTTTCCTCGATAAATTTCTGCCACTAGATGTCCAAATTCATTACCAATATTTATGATATTAATTCTATATACTACAAATCGAGGGGTGAGCCGCGACCTAATATGCTGTACACCTACTTCCACTTGTACTTCCAAATATTTCCAAATATTTTCAAGTACTTCCAAATGTTTCCAAGTACTTCCAAAATACTTCCAAAGAGGTGTACACCTACTTCCAATCGCGGATCACCCCTCGCTACAAATAGATGTCACTTCTTGGCATGATTTTCTCGAATTGCTTGACAGCTTTTTTTTTATAATAAAAAGTCATCATTATATTAGTTTTATTTTATATAAATTAAAAAAAACTGATGTCCTGGCCAAATTTAATATTTAAAAAATGTTGTATGCGTAATGATTTATAAATTTAAATGAAATCGTTGAAATGTGAACAAAATAATTATTTTCGATATTTTTGCTAATTATTAGGTTTATAATTGTTAAAAAATAAATACATTTATTTTAAAAATTCCATCCCATCGTTATTATTATTGGGGAAAACAATTTCAGACGGTAGCGAAATATTAATTTTTTATAAACATGAATTTAGCTAATTTATCAAAGATTTTAATAGATATGTTTATATTGCATGTAGGAGGGTCTTGTCCCCTCGGGAGTCGAACCCAAGCATAGGCTTTCCGGTCAACTAGTCAGACCCTTGAGACCATCGCCTCCAAACAGGCAATATATAACTAAAGCCAAGTATTAGAAAAGCGTACTAGTGCTTGGGTTCGACTCACCGAGGGAGCACGACCATCCTACATGCAATATAAACATATCTATTAAAATCTTTGATAAATGACCTAAATTCATGTTCGTAAAATTAATTGATTATATATCCCAAGTTGATTTTGAGAAAAAATTCAATCTTTCTTTCTCAAATAGATACTCTTTTCAATACAAAAATTTGCCTCTGCATTGGTCCGATGTTGAATCTTTATTTCAGTTAAGCAGTAATTTTTACTTTTCCAATCTGTTCGAATGGAGTGAAAATACTTGGCTTTCGTTATATATTGCATGTTTGGAGGTGATGGTCTAAAGGGTCTGACTAGTTGCCCGGAAAGCTTACTAGTGCTTGGGTTCGACTCCCGAGGGGACAATACTCTCCTACATGCAATATAAAAATATCTATTAAAATCTTTGATAAATGACCTAAATTTATGTTCGTAAAATTAATTGATTATATATCAGAAGTTGATTTTGAGAAAAAATTCAAATCAAAAAAATCAATCTTTCTTTCTCAAATAGATACTCTTTTCAATACATTAATTTTTTACGTTTTGAAGATCGTAGGAGCAAAAAAGTTTCAGAAAAGTTGGTCTAAGAGAAGTACAAACATGTCACGTCTCTCTCCATCTTAAATTTTCAAAAATTTGAATATCTTAATAAAAAAAAGATAGAGAAAACAAAACAAAGACTGAAAATACTTTTATTAGACCCAGGGGCTTTAGAGAAAATTTGACTTTGAATTGTTGAGGCCATTCCATTACTTCCAGAGAAAGTAAAATTTGAATATTTTCTTTGAAACCCTTTTAAATGAATAAAAATTATTTCTCAATGATTAATTTTTTATATTTGAAAATATTATAACATTTATCGGGGTCGAAATTATAATATTAAGCCTAAATAAATAATAACATCCTAATATACAAAGCTTTTATTTTAGTAATCTAGTAAATATATATAACGCCGATTTCTATTTACTATATTTATATCTCTAATGTAAATATTTTCCCTTCGATTATAGTATATTCAACTTTAATCAAGATCCCTCTGATATGTGGATTCTATAGAGGTCATAATTTCTTATGTTAATTCTACATATTAGAAAATTAATTTATTATTTTAGAAAAGGAAAAATAAATTGAGCATCCGACGGAATTCGAACCCGTGTCTCTCTCCTTTACGCGAAAAGCGGCTTACCAACTAGCCTACGGATGATCCCGTCAGATAAGGTCTTAGAAGTCTCTCTCCATCTTAAATTTTCAAAAATTTGAATATCATAATAACAAAGATACAGAGAAAACAAAACAACGACTGAAAATACTCTTATTAGACCCAGGGGCTTTAGAGAAAATTTGACTTTTATTTGTTGAGGCCATTCCATTACTTCCAGTAACTAAATGAAAGTAAAATTTGAATATTTTCTTTGAAACACTTTTAAATGAATAAATATTATTACTCAATGATTAATTTACTATATTTGAAAATATTTATCGGGGTCGAAATTATACTATTAAGCCTAAATAAATAATATTATCCTAATATACAAAGCTTTTATTTTAGTAATCTAGTAAAGATATATAACGCCGATTTCTATTTACTATATTTATAACTCTAATGTAAATATTTTCCCTTCGATTATAGTATATTCAACTTTAATCAAGATCCCTCTGATATGTGGATTCTATAGAGGTCATAATTTTAATAGCTCATTAAAAGCAAGCTGATGTGGCTACATCATTCACGTATGAATAATTGAATCCACATTGATTACTGTTTATAATTATGCCAACATTCTCATTTCTTGTGACTCAAATATTTATAATCAATTTGATATAAAATCAATCGATTTATTTCATGATTAATCAAATAGAAAAGAGGGTTATTATAATTAATCTTCACCTTGTTTTTTTTCTACTAGGTAAGGTCATCAAGAGGCAGGGGAATTCATTTTAATTTTATTTTTTGTTTATCAAGTTTACAAATCTATAAAACATGGGGTGAAAAAGTATTTTGAAACATGATTGATAAGAGTGAATTAAATTAAAATACAAGGTAGATTTTACATAAATAAAACAAATATATGTTACTAGCTGCTCCAGGCGTGCCTTCGACACGCCTTCTGCACCTAGGCCCTCATGGTCGGTTACCCTGGCGGGCAGCGTCTCAAGACGGACAAAAGTATTTTATAATATTTATTAAACGCATTGGCTAAGCACGATCGCTAACTGACCAATCAGAATCGTTCTAATAATTTAACCCTTTCCAATTGGCTATGCACTAGCCAATCAGATCGTTTGGATCATACAAACATATATACATGCTTTTCCATTATATATATATACATGGGTTTTATCTCGAAATAATATATTTCTGGCTCTTGAGTTGCTTCTTGTATCTCCTGAAGATGGGTCAATAGCCCGAAATATACTTAAAATTTAATACAAACTCGTTCATTTTTAAAATCGATATCGGCTCTGATAGTCCATACCGAAAACCAAGTATAAAATTTTTTTCGAGGATTGGATCAAGCTCTGGCATAAATGTGTTGCAGTCGATGTGGAGTACTTTGAATGGGACAATATCTATTTTGATGAATCAATTTGTATTTTTGATTTTCTGAATAAATTCCTGAAACTTTTTGATCAAGGTCGTATATATATCGAGATAAAACTCATAACATATATTCGTTTTATTTATGTGAAATCTACTTTATATTTTAATTTAATTCACTCTTTTTGTAATTAAAATGTTTTACCTAGAACCGACACCTAACTCTTTAAAAATTATACATGATTGATAGTCTCTCTGGTTTTCTCGATTCAAAATCTCAAGACAATTCAAAAATAGAAACTCGTAGAAAGTAGGTTCTAAAACGTGTGTACGGCACGCCCGGCACCGCACGGCCCTCCGGGCTGGTGGCCCTGGCGGCCAGCGTCTCGAGATGTGATTATTAGCTGTCCGTAATTATATGTTTTGAAAAAAATATTTTTTGAATAATGAATATTGATCAAAGAAAGATGAAAAAATATCATTAAATGCTTTATAAATACTTTATTAAAGCATGCAACCATTTCTCTCGAAATTCCAGATCAGTTGGAAACCTATTTCTTTTTTAATAATACATTTCAATATTTAAATTTATCTAAAAAGTGTCTCTAAATTAATTATATATAAAAATTTTAAAATTAATTTATCTACTAAAATTTGAAATGACCCGCGCAGTAATAAATTAAGAATCAGTCTCATTATCCCATTAAATCATATGTCATTAAAACTTATATCATAAATTATATATATATATTTTAAAATTAATTTGTCTAAAATTTAAAATACTAAAATTTTAAGAATTTATATTTTTCTTAAATTCAAAAAAAAAAATAATAATTTTCGCGGTATGAATTATTTCCAAAAATTAAATATATATTAATATATAATATATTTAAAATTAATAAATTTGTCTACTAAAATTTCAAATGAGACACGCCGTAAATCTAATATTCTAAGCTATATAGAGAAATATATTAATATATAGAGATATTATAGATATATAATATAGAGAAAAGAGATGTTTTATTTGTAAAATTTGACAATATAACAACTGTCATTGAATATTAGTTGCTTTTTCTCCCACATGTTCACCTTGCTGCGCCACGGGTACTGTCTGACAATCGCTTTTATATATATAGATATGTTTATTTCTATCAAGCAGAGGACAATTTCTCCTTATGAAAGATAATAGATAATTTAGCCTACTAATGATACAATTTAATTATAATTTTTAGTATAATGGGCTAGAGTAGATTTGCAAGTAATAGAGATGAGGTTTTAGTGAAGTAAAGTTGCTCGCTGGCGAAGCAGTCGACTTGTGATTCGGACACCTTGTGGCTTGTCGGATGTCAAGTCCATGAACCGACACTGACACCGACACCGACACCGACATCGGCAAAGGAGAAGACAGAAGTTGTCGTTGCCCTCAGGGTTTCTGCTTGGCAATGTCAAGTGTCAACTCCACCTGCCTCGGCTGCCTATCCAAATGTCACAACAAATACATCAACTCACAAGCCCCGATTCAATTTGCTTGTCAATTGACCAATGAGGTGTGTCAATCTTTTCCATTATTAGAAGTTGGGGATAGAAAATGAATTTATGAAAAGAGACAACAGGGAGATGTCTATTGTCCTTTGATGCACAACCATGTTGCTACACTCCAATTACATTTTCAATAATGATCTAGAAATGTTGCAGTTGAAGCTTAGCTGACTAAACAATGTTTCTGAATCAAATCTATTCATTACAAAAAGTCATTCACTTTGATCAATTTTTAGAGCCTTGTCATCAGCTAAAAATGTTTAACTAGAAAAAATAAACTTTTAATTGAAAATATATGTTAAATAAATACAATTCTTTTTTAACCGACTTCGAAAAAGGAGGAGGTTATCAATTCAACGGAATGTCTGGTTTTTTTTTGTTTTAACATTTATTTCTCTTTACCATGTGAACCGATTTCGATGATTTTTTAACCGACTTCAAAAAAGGAGGAGGTTCTCTATTCGACCAAATTTTTTGTGTCCCTATGTTACCTCATATCTCCGCCAATTGTGAACCGATTTTGAATTTTTTTTTTGCATTGGGTTCAGTCTACCTTCCGATTGGTCCCATTTTTTTCATAGGTATTAGACCTTTTTTGTTAGGTTTGTTTAGGCCTAACTTCTTTGTTTATGAACCGATTTCGATGATTCTTTTTTTAACCGACTTCAAAAAAGGAGGAGGTTCTCTATTCGATTGAATTTTTTTTTTTTTTTTTTTTTTTTTTTGTGCCTATGTTACCTCATATCTCCGCCAATTGTCAACCGATTTTGAAAATTTTTTTTGCATTGGGTCCAGTCTAGCTTCCGATTGGTCCCATTTTTTTTTTTCGATTTTTTTTCATAGGTATTAGACCTTTTTTATTAGGTTTGTTTAGGTTTGTTTAGACCTAACCTCTTTGTTTATGAACCGATTTCGATGGTTCTTTTTTTATCCGAAAGGGGGTGTCTTAGGGATGGTGTCGTATTAATTTGGTCAAGTTCTGATGATATAATCACTATTAATAACATCACTAAAAAGAGAAAAATAAAAATTTTTAAGAAAAAAATAAAAACTGACTTCAAAAAATTAAGTGCAACAAATATAAAAATACACTAAAAGGTATAAAATAATTATTATCTTATTTAGTTACAACTAAACGACGAAATATTAACACGAAATTACTTTTTGAAGTTGGTGCCAAACATATACCTTTTATGAATCGCACTCGACGGATCTTACTTAGTACGTTTGGCGGGTACGCTCGCTTATAGGTATAGTTTGTTTGGCACCGACTTTAAAAAGTAATTTCGTGTTAATATTTCGTCGTTTAGTTGTAACTAAATAAGATAATAATTATTTTATACCTTTTAGTGTATTTTTATATTTGTTGCACTTAATTTTTTGAAGTCGGTTTTTATTTTTTCTTAAAAATTTTTATTATTGGAAAGGCGGTATCTTAGGGATGGTGCCATATTAATTTGGTCAAGTTCTGATGATATGATCACTATTAATAACATCACTACAAAAGAGAAAAATAAAAATAATTTTTAAGAAAAAAATAAAACCGACTTCAAAAAAATTAAACGCAACAAATAAAATACACTAAAAGGTATAAAATAATTATTATCTTATTTAGTTACAACTAAACGACGAAATATTAACATGAAATTACTTTTTGAAGTCGCTGCCAAACAAACTATACCTATTAGCGAGCGTACTAAGTAAGATCCGTCGAGTGCGATTCATAAAAGGTATCTATCTGTTTTCCACCGACTTAAAAAAGTAATTTCATGTTAATATTTCGTCGTTTAGTTGTAACTAAATAAGATAATAATTAATTTTATACCTTTTAGTGTATTTTATTTGTTGCGTTTAATTTTTTTGAAGTCGGTTTTATTTTTTTCTTAAAAATTTTTATTTTTCTCTTTTTAGTGATGTTATTAATAGTGATCCTATCATCAGAACTTGACCAAATTAATATTGCACCATCCCTAAGATACCCCCTTTCCAATAAAAAAAGAATCATCGAAGTTAGTCCTGAACAAACCTAACAAAAAAGGTCTAATACCTACGAAAAAAAAATGGGACCAATCGGAACGTAGACTGGACCCAATGCAAAAAAAATTCAAAATCGGTTCACAATTGGCGGAGATATGAGGTAACAAAAAAAAAAAAAAAAAATTCAGTCGAATAGAGAACCTCCTCTTTTTTTTGAAGTCGGTTAAAAAATAAAACGGACTTCAAAAAAATTAAATGCAACAAATAAAATACACTAAAAGGTATAAAATAATTATTAACTTATTGCTGGCATCAAAGCTGTTTATTCAATGGTTTTCACACACTTAACATAATATATAGGTAGCTGTGATGCTGGGATTATGAAACATTTTTATTTTTTGTTTTATTTTATTTTTTATTGATTTATATTTATTATTTTGTCCCAGTGACGGAATTATTTTTGCTATTTTTTTTTTATTATTTTCAACCCAGTGAACTCAATTTTAAAAATTCCCACCCCAATAATTATATAATTAACTTCCACAACATACAAAGAATTTTATACCGTTCTGCTGTGGACACACCCTGAACACCCATCCGATGTGGGAGGTTCGGGGGGCTATAAAGGGGATGTGGATGATTATTTTGTTCCAGTGACGGAATTATTATGCTATTTTTTTATTGATTTTCAACCCAGTGATCTCGATTTTAAAATTTTCACCCCAATAATTAACTTCCACAACATACAAAGTTCTGTACACACATACCGTTCTGTTGTAGCCACACTCATCCGGTGTTGGAGGATCGGAGGGCTATAAGGGGGATGTGGAGGAACTTTTGAAATTTTTTTTTTTTTTTTCAAAATTCAAAAAACATACTTGTTTATAGTCATCATATTTATTTATTTTATTCTAATTAAATATAATCTAATTAAACAGTTCTCATTCAATACACAAAAAAACATTTTTAATTAAATATAATTTTTAATTTTACCAGGAAAAATAATGATTTCGAATGTTGAAATTCTATAAATGTATTTTGTATTCAATTTAATCGGAATTATATTAATTATCGACACGACAAAAACAATAAAAAAATTATATTCAACATCTTGTCGAAATAAGATATCGATCAGTTGGTGATTAGTCGCACCCATTTTTGTTCTTATTTGAAAAAGATTATAGTAATTTCTATCGAGTGTTCTTTTCTAAATTGAGGTAAAGATTTCAATTTTTGTTGCATCGTAAGCTATTAGGGATTTGCGTGGTTGGATTGATTAAATTCGTGTCGAAAGCAAACGACGTCTTTCCCTCAACCACCCACGCATTTTCTCCCACATTTCTTGTACTCATGAGCAGCTTGGCTCGCGTGTATTTGTGTCTTTCTGCGTCGGTTTGTGTCTGCTTATATATGCCACGAATTGGGTAGGAATGCCGGATGATTCGAAGCAGTTAATATAATTACATATATAGACAAACTCACTTTCTCTCTTGGTCTCTGGGAACTGGGAAAGCGTGCGTAAGACGGGATTCGGGATCCGGGAGCGACAGAGAGAGGACGTTTCGATAATATCTGAAGTAATTATAAAGTTGGCCTCTGGGTGGTTTTGCAAGGGCTAAGAAGGGCTGGAGCCGCCCTACTCGGCATACGCCAACTGCCCCAACTCCGCCAAGGGGTGCCCAAAGAGTTACTAAGAAGATGTTGGATGGAAAATGAGATAGAAACTAGAAAGTGCTATAGAGCTAATTAGAAATCAAATTAGAGCCGAGAGCACTTCAGAGAAAAGAAATTGCTAAAGAAAAAGACAACATGTTACATCCAGCTGTGTTCTCAATTATTTCTCTATTTTCTTTTAATTTTCTCAATATTCTGTTAAGCATATTTTTTCCCTCCCTTTTCTCTAAACTCGTTAGTCCAAGTCATTCTATAAAACTTGCACCGATTTTCGGTTCGTCTTATCTAATTTTAATGACCCTGCGTCTTTATATTAAAGCGAATTTAAAGATTCGTTTTGGTGGAAAGTAATTAGGTACATAGATTTTAATTTTTTAGAAATTATTCGTCTTAAGAAAAAAAAATGGAATATTTTAAATACTATGTTAATTTTATTCTTAAAGAATTACTACTGTTACTAGGTAAGCTGTTGATGTTAATGATTGTTCATTATATCCAATATAAATTATTTAAATTGAGGCTTTTAATTATTTCCTGATGCCGAAAAAAGCTATCATGAGATCGTGGGGCTTTATATCAATGTGGTTCCATAATCTTTTTGAATCATATCTTTCATGGGACAAAAAAGGAACCCCGAGAAAAATCAATTCAATAGCATGCGATCGATGATGACCGATTTGAGCTAACAGGCATAGTCCCAGGGGCAGTGGCCGTTTTTGTGGTCATGGATACTAGGGTCCGTTTAATCTGATTTTTGTAGTGTGATACTTTTTATTTTTGTTTTAGTGATAGTGCAGGGGTCGGATTTTACTCCGTCAAAGCGAAACTGAAACTGGGGCTTCCTGCTCAACGAGTAGTAATTCTCCATACCTGGCCGAACTAACCCCTCATGCAACAAAACTAATATTACATTTTTTTCAATTTCCACGGATCTATATGAGTATATGGTGAAAGCTATAAGGTTTCGGGGATAGAGGACATGGGTGATGAGTAGGTACATCTCTGCTAGTTATATTTATTTCATCTACTCAAAGATGACTTTAAATGTATGTCTTAGAGTTCTTCTTAATTATTTTTTTAATTTCACCATGGACATTCCAATCACTAAAATTTTCCTGTTATCTTGGATATACCATACAAAGAAAGCCTTCAAGATCCTAAATCTGCTACTGCTAGAGCCACCAATGATAGATATTTAAAGGGAAGTCTTCGTCGAAATGACAAAGAGTCAATGATCCTATGATTTACAGAGATTGAAAGTTCTTTTGGTATTGCTTCCATCTAGATTGTGTCCGGAATTCCGATTTCAATTCTTCGAAACTCTTCTCGACACATTATTTCGACCCCGAAAAGATCCCTGAAATTTTCCCTATCTTTCTTCTTTGATACACGTGACATTACTTAGGTCTGTTGTGTTTTTTAGGTCTTCGTGTAAGATTTTCTCGTCACTCTTGCATGCCATACAGATCAAACGACGTTAACAATTTGTATGACTGACCACTCTGATGATCACACAGACGAGCTGGAGTTTTGTTTAAAACCAAGGTAGTAGACTTATTTATAGTAATCAACATTGCTTTAGTCATAGAGATTTTTAGAAGACTCAAAGATGACTTTAAATGTATGAGTCTTAGAGTTATAATTTTAATTATTTTTTTAATTTCAGCATGAAAATTCCAATCACTAAATTTTTCCTGTTATTTTGAATATACGTACCCTATAAAGAAAACCTTCAAGATCCTCAATGAGCTAGAGCCACTAATGATATTTAAATCGAAGTCTTCCTCCAAATAACAAAAAGTCTTTCTTCTTTGATACATGTGACATTACTTAGGTCTGTTGTGTTTTTATGTCTTCATGTAAGATTTTCTCGTCACTCTTGCATGCCATACAGATCAAACGACAAGGTTAACAATTTGTATCACTGATCACTCTGATGATCACACAGACGAGTTGGAGTTTTGTTTTTAAACAATATGGTAGACTTATTTATAGTAATCAACATGGCTTTAGTCATAGAGTTTTTTAGAAGAATTGAGCGAAAATACATAGGGATAATGTAAAGATAAATAAGTATATTGTATCAGACTAATATTTCAAAATGGATTGACTATACTGAAGACAAACATTAATCTTCTAGAACAGCTTTAATACCTTCTTGTAAACGCAATGTTAAAAAATTAAATCCTAAATACCGAAATATTCCTACTACTCAAACTTCTAAATCATGTATTATTATTGTTTTGTTTGATTAAATAAAATACACCAAACACTTTTCTTCATTCAAAATTCAGATATTGCTAATCTAAATATATTCTTTGTTTTATCTCAATATTTACCATCGTGTGTCCATTACTTTTTACATTATTCTTTGAATGAAAAAGAAATGATCCGGTTTACGTGGTTTTAAAAAACTTCAATAGAATATTTTTTCTCGTGACTAATAAGATTAAAATTCTAATAGGATTAAAAGAGAGCTTTACGTCAAATGATAAATAGGGTCTGAAATGAAATGCCAACGGCAGGTTCTGCCTGTTTACCTCCACCTGTATATTGTTTAGTGGTTTGATTTTTTTTTGTTGTGCTATTTTTCTAATTTTAACTTTAAATGGGATTTCGTCAAAGGCAGTCTACATCGAAATCAATATCAAATATAAATTGTAGCATTTTCTTTTTTCTATTTTCAAAAAGTTTACTTTGGCCACTAAACAAACATTTTTCGATTCCAGAAAACCTTTATAGCTTTACTTCCACGTGAAAGTTTTGAATAGACCTACAATAGGAGACATATATATCTATATATAAAAATAACCCTCTCTCCATCCCACAAGCAAAATTGGTTTCTTGTTTTGTGAATAAACTAAGCCATCTTTTCTATATATAAATCGATTCCATTATCATCCTTGCAATTCAAAAAAATATTTGGAGGTTCTTCAGTTTCGAGTGTATAGAATAAGTCTGAGTGGCCCCAGGGGCGTAGTACCCATTGATAGCTTTCATCGATACCCCTTCCTCAAACCCTCAATTCACATAACTTTTACAATTACAAAAAAATTGGATTTTCTCCGTAAGGGTGTCAATGTTCCCATGTTGGAAGGAACAATGATATCAAAAGTGGGCCCGAGCGACTTATGCCTTTTTCAAGTTTTTCTTCTTTCATTTTCTGTATTTTTTTTATGAATATCTTGGTCTCATCTCAAGAGGTTAGCCGGAAGCTGACAGAATTCCATTGGGAGTTTCAAATCTGATACGACTTCCTCGTAGTATATCTCAAATTCATTCCTTTTCAGGCGGATATTTCCCTGCATTTTGTTATAATACTATTCTAGTGTAAAATTAAGCATTAAGTATAATTATTTTGATTAGTTATCTCCATCGGTTAAATTATAAAAGTTGTTATCGGGAAATAAGGACTATATTTTTTATGCAGATAATTTATATTTTGTTACCAACGTTTCGTCAACTTTTTTGACTTCTTCAGGGCTCTAAAAAGTGATAAGGCCAAAAACTAAACTACTATATTTCATAAAGAATTTAAAGAGTATATTTTTGTTTGAATGTCTCGAAAAAAATAACTTTTTGAAAGTTCTTTTAGATGGGAAGATGATGATTAGGGGGAACCCTTATCAACTTTATTGAAAATTTCTAGGGAAAATAAAATATTAATTTTCAAAAAACTAAACACTTTTTAAATAATATATTTCATAAAGAATTTAAAGAGGATATTTTCGTTTGAATATCTGGAAAAAATAACTTTTTGAAAGCTATTTTGGATGGGAAGATGAGGGTAAGGGGGTACCCTTATCAACTTTATTTAGAATTTCTAGGGGGAAAAAAATATTAATTTTCAAACTAAACTCTTTATAAATAGTATATTTCATAAAGAATTTAAAGTGTATATTTTCGTATTAATATCTCGAAAAAAATAACTTTTTGAAAGCTATTTTGGATGGGAAGGTGATAATAAGGGGGGACCCTTATCAACTTTATTGAAAATTTTTAGGGGAAAAAAAATATTGATCCTTATTTCCCGATAACAACTTTAATAATTAAGTATAATATATTAAGAAAGAACTGAGGGTCTATAAATTAAAAAAAAAACTTTTTCAATAATTAATGTAAAGATTTAAACATCTTTTTTGAGATTCTTGTGTTGAAAAAAGAGGGAATTTTTTTCCAAAAACAACCTGATATACATTGTAAAAATATTTCTACTAAAATTTTAGATTCTCCCTAAATAAAATAAATTCTTTTTAAAACGATTTCGTTCGTATAGTCTTCAAAATTCAAAATATTACAGTGACAACTTAAATGAAAAGATTTAATAATCGGACCAAGGGTGAGTTGAACCGAGGGTTCCATACCTTAAAATTTTCAAAATTATTTCTTGTTTTTCGTTGATTAGAAAGGAGTTAATTTTAAGTTAAGTAGTTTCAAAACGCCAGCAGGTACAAAATACACCTATAATATTATATTTTAAATATAAATAAATTAAAAAAAAATAATAATATTTAATTAAAACTGATTTAAAATGAATATTCAAATTAAATATTGACACATTAATTATTCACAATTAAATTAAATTAACTATATATATATTATTAATTTGCGATATCAGAGGGGATTCATCCCCCAGGAATCGAACCTGAGAACTAACATGCTTTCCGGGTGTGAGATGACTGCCCGGAAAGCATGTTAGTTTTCAGGTTCGACTTCTAAGGGGATGAATCCTCTCTGATATCACAATTTAATAATATTTCTACTAAAATCTTAGAATTTGTCCTAAAAATTAAATTCTTTCTCTTTTAATTATTAGTACCTTGAGGCACCGAGCGATGCTCGGTAACTTCTTCCTTCAGTTAAATCATTTATTTTAATATTATTTTTAATTTAAAATTCTGATAAAAAGGTCGATTTTTATTTGAGAGCCGTTTTCAAATTAAAAAAATACAAATATATATAGTATTCGCCCACTGTACCCCCACCCCGCTTGACCCCACCCTACCCCCGGATCCCCCACCACTGCACCCCACCTCCTGCACCTGTGTCGATTTAACCATATGATTCATTTTTATTCATCCAATTGTTAATAAATAAAACCTATCAAAATGTGTTGTTTTTTCAGAAAATTGAGACCTGCTTATGCGAAATATATTTTTAAATAAATTCTTGATTATTTTTTATTCTATTAAATAAATAAAGTTCTTTATAAAAACAATTATAAAACGTTTAGTAATATTTCTAACGTTTTGGTTGAACACAATATGTTTAAATCCACAATCACAATACTTCTTCAAGGCCTTTTAGAACAATGAATTAAAGCAACCCATTGTCTGCCTGGGTACAAAAGGAAAAGGGAAACCTTTTTTAAAACCCTAAGAATGGGATTTGTCTACCTGAGAATAATTAATTTGATTACGAAAAAACCCATCAAAAACAATTTTGTCGAAGGTGAGACCGTGACAGATCGAATTGTCACCCCGAAAACCCCCTAACCCGTGAATTTCATCAAAATCGGTAGAGTCGTTTTCAAAATAGAACCAAAATACAAATACTAGTATATAAACAAATAAATATACAATTTTTGCTCGTTTAATAATTTTAATTATTATTGTTATTTTTTTTTTGAAAATATTATGTCTCAAAACATTTTCATATTTCTTTTTAAAAATCGTGTATATGTTTGCTTCTTAATCCAATAAATATTTTTAATCAAGATTATCAAAGAGATTAGCCGACAAGCAATGAAACAATTTCGTTATCCTATTTTGCTCGGCCAAGTTTATGAACCCATCCTCAGGTCCCTCTAACGCGCCACTTGTCCCCACTTTCTTTCCTTTTACTTTCTCCGAGTCTAGGATGGAATGAGAAAAGGAGTTTCAAGTTAAAAGGATTGAGAAAACGATTGAGAATTGACAGAAGAGGAAGAAAAAGAAGAAGAGGGCCAACGATAGGCAATCAGAGGACAAAAGGGGAAAAAACAAGAATGAAAAAAAAAATAGATAGCAAATGAAGTTAACAAAAATTCATTTCAGACTCGAAAGAAAGTCTGTTTTTCTTCTTGTAAGAACATTTTTTTTTTATAATATTTATTTTCTTTAGCTTCGGAGTTAGGCAGTTAAGGGGAGAGAAAGATTAAAGAAGATATGGTGGCGTTGTTGGTTATAATAATCCCTGTACTAAATACAATCAAGCTAGCGCGGGTTCAAGCCCGACTCGCTGCAAATTTTTTACAGGATATAATTTGATACCTTCCGGGGAAGGCAATTGAAAACCACCCCCTGAAAAATTTCCCCAGGAAAATTACAATGAAGAGGATACTTGAAGAAGAAAAAGAAGTACTAAATAGGGGGGTCGGTTAGGCTAGGGGTTAGCATGTCAGCCTGCTATATAAGTAAACCCGGATTCGAATCCGACTATAGGCATCCGGCTAAAACCTGACCCCTAGGGGAGGTATAGACAAATTTATAGAATAAATAATTAGTATTGTAAATTGGCTTATGGCTAGAAAAGGCGAAAAGCCAAAAAAAAAAAAAAAAAAAATAGTACTAAATACTCAAGTCTACGATGAAAAATTATTTGAATATTTTAAATGATTCTTATCAATTTTTAATTGTTGAATAAGAAAATGAAATTCTTTTTTAATAGACTGATGAAGGAGACTATGGGTCAGTGGTTAGAGTGTCGGGCCTGAAATATGCTGATTCGAGAATGAATCTCGACAGATATTTGCAGACGCCTCCTTTTGGAAAGTAATGGCAAACTACCAAGATTGTAATTGCCTAGACAACCTCTCCAAACTAACCGTTCGGAACCGACATAAAAAAGTAGGTCCCGCATATCTGTGTAAAACAGCTAAACACGCTCATCACAGGTATATATGGGGAGGAGCCGACGCCCTTTCGGACATGGAACTATAAGAAGAAGAAGATGAAGGAGAGCAAAGCCCTCGAAACTATAGTCTCGTTATAAATCAATTAAAAATTTATTTTTCCAGCAGAAGACACACTTTTTTTATTGTTTCCTTTAATTTAAAAAAATTCTCCTACTTTCGGCAAAAAAAAAACTTTCGATTCAAATTCAGTTACGTTTTTTATATTGTTGGAATTTATTTATAGTGTAACACTTTTTAATTGCCTTCGAATTAAAATTTCAGGCCCATGATTGGCCTCCACATCGTGAAAAGAAGAAGAGTAAATTTTATGGAAGACAGCGAAATATTATTATTTTTATTTATCTACCATAAACAATTATCTAATTAAATATTTTTGTTAATACAATTAAAGGGTTCCGTTTAAAAAGTGCAAAAAATTGGTCAGCATTGGTTTTATTTTTTTGTTATTTTGCCAATCGCTTGTGGTGTTGTGGTGTTATTTTAATGGGAAAAAAATATAGTGCCTGGATAATGTCCTAAAAATAAAAAATAAACTAAACTTCAATCACATACATTTTTACTTTCCAATGATACTAAATTAAAAAAAAAAAAAAAACATTACTATTAGCTAAACATTAATTTTTACAGTTAACATATATTTTTTAAAGGTTTTTTTTCTAACATACCCCCATAAATAAAAAAATATCACGGCCAGGTGGTCCAGGCCCGGGACCTACGGGTGCACCTGGACTCCCCCTTGCGGGGGCTATGAGTGAAGAATAAAATTTTGCAACTATGTCGATGGTATTGAGGTAAAAGAGCCAATCTTATTTTTTCCAATAGGGTCTATCTGATTTTACTCATTCAAAGTCATCAGTTAATTTGGGCCAATCTGCAGGAGCCAAACTGAAATCAACTTAAAGATGAAAATTCAAAAGGGCCAAAGTTTTTGGTGTTTGGGGTCATATTGCATTTAAATTAATCCAAAGGGCCGTTTTTGAAACTTTTTCAAATTTTTCTTTCGTTTATATTTTTCCTCTATTAATGTTTCAGCTGTTTGGCCCCTTTAGCATAAACGACTATGCTAAAAACTGGAGAACCCATATAAGAGATGCCATGCTTGAACGAAGGGGCCAATCTTGGGCTCGTGCTGTGCAACCGAGGCTCTGCTTTATCAGTATTGGCCTATATTATGGTCAGTGTGAGGCAGCCGAGCCTGGGTTGTTAGGTGTTGAGCTAATCTTGGGTCCGTGCTGGGCAACCGATTTATTATATTCAGATATATTCCTAAATAAATATTTTTAAGATAATTATAGTATAAATTAGATTGAAAAGCTAATTTTTCGATTTTACAAATAAATAACAATTATATTATTAAAAATAAAAAAAATAATTATATGAATTGATATTTTAATATTTTTTTTAGTGAATATTTTTAATGAATTTTTATAATTTAATAGAAAATATTATAAATTATCATTATTTTTAGTTATTATAAAATATTTATAAATTATAATTTGGCATAAAAAATATTATATTCTATAAAAAACGTAAAGTAGTTATAAATTAATAAATAAATATATATACCATATATAACAAGTTTGTAAATTTCTTTGAATTTTCAAAAGAAATTTGAAATTATAATTGGTTAACCAATCTGTGAGTTTGGCCCTTTTAGTCCGGAAAACTAAAATGGCCAAACAAATTGGCCCTTTTAGTTCTCCAGTTTTTAACCCATGAACCAAGTGATCAGTTAAAATTAAGCATGTATATTAAATATATATCTAATTTTTGCCATTAACCGTTACATAAAAAATCTATAAACTTGCAAAAGAAATGAATTGTAATCGCAATTGTTTTCAGTTTTAGAAACATTCAGGAAATTGCAGATTGGACCTTTTTCCTCAACACATCGATGTGTGCAGCAATACCCTGATGATGGTCAGCCAGAGCGGGTCGAAACATTATCGAAAATAAATAAATTTTTAATTTTATAAAATCCTAGCTGCAAATGGAAATCAACCTGAATTTAAAATTAAAATTAACTAAATCAAAAAATTACCGAGGTCGCTGGTGATTTATTAGTATTAACCGAATAAAATGATTTCATTGTTTTAAATAAAACTACCTGCATGGCCCGCATTCGGCTTCTTTTTTGCATTTCTAGCCTTCTAGTGACCCACAGATAATCTATACAAAATTTGGTTGAGTTTTGTTCAAGAGCAAGAATTTTCATTTTTGACCCCCCCCCCCCCATTTCGGGTGGTTTTTTGGGGGAATTTGTTTAAACAAAAGTTGTCAGAAATCAAATTCCCTACAACTTTGCTCATTATAAAATTTGCCGTAGAGCTAATAGTTTAGGAGTTATTTGATAATTTTCATTCCCCCTCCCCCAAACTCCATTTTGGGGTCAAAATATCAAAACATTATATAGCTATAAAAGTAAGTTAGAAGCCATCTGTTCCAAATATGAAATTTCATAGTAATCCCTTCAGCGGTTTTTAGGTAAATCGTGAGCAACTTTTCGCGGAAACCACGGAAACACACATACATACAGACAGACTGGAATTTTATTGAGAGTGTTTTGGTTCATAACTTTGCTTGAAACGTGTGCAACCAAAATGTGGCGTGATTTGGACCATTGTACAGACAAAACACTAATTTTATATATATAGATGCGGCTGTAAATGATTAGAATACTCTCGATATACTCTGATTTCTTGAACTGAAATGCGACCCCGGGGAATATTGGGGTTCTGATTTATTTAAACGATAGCTTAGCTTTCCATATACGAATTTCAAAGTTCCCTCTAAAAGCCATACAAATAAATAATTGATATATTCTACTCTAAATACCCACAACTCCTCTAGAAGGAAATGTACTATTAATATAACCAATGTTCTCTTTATTTTATATCTATCTAATTTTTTAAATATTTGTTCTTTTGAGAGGATTCACCCATTTTAAATGATTATAAAAAGAATAAATATTCAAGGACAACTTTATACTATTATTAAGAGAAATAAAGAGGTTGTCCTCTGCTTGGTGCAAAAACACATACACACATATATATCAAAAATATATATGTTATTTATACATATACATATATATATATTTGATATAATATAAATGTGTGTATGTTAATTTCATCAAGCAAAGGACAACCAACCTCTTTGTTTCTCTTTATGAATCAACAACTCTGCTACTCTCGTCAAAATAATAACTTTTCAAGTATTATTATTATGTCCTCCTTTATATATGTTGATTTAAAAACCCGTTTTTTAGTAAGAACGGGTTCTTATTAGTTAAAACGCGTTTCACTGAATACCTTTGTGGCAACTAGAATTTACTGATGTTGGTTAAGTTTGATTCAAACGTCTAGATTCTTTAAAACGAAAATGTTAAAAATTAGAAGCAAAGTTGTAGTAAATGTAATTTTTGACATTTTTGTTTAATATTTTTTCAAAATAAACACCCAAAATGAGGTGGAATGTCAATAATGAATATCCTAGACCTTTGAACCAAACCCAACCAACATCAGTAAATTCTGCCCTTTCCCTGTACTACAGATACTATCACGGTGTCTGTTCAGTCGAGCTGAAATCTCTTATCCCCCCTAATGCCCTCTTTACGAGAAACACGCGGTTTTCTAACGCTCAGCACCCCTTCGCTGTCAAATTGGATAAAAGTCGAACAAGCGCTTTCGCCAACTCTTTTATTCCTATGACCTCCAGAGACTGGAACTCACTCCCTGCCACCATCTTTCCCGCGACTTATAACCTTAAGCTATTTAAGACCCGTATCCACAGATACCTTCGACCTCCGCCCAACCCATAAAATTCTTTCTTCTTCTTTTCACGATGGGGGGGCCAACCGAGGCCTTTAGGGGTTGCACCTTTTTGGTGTAACTCCTTCTCTCATCATTATCATTAAAAAAAAAATTCTAACTGGCACAAAGGTATTCAGAGAAACGCGTTTTAATTAGAAATAACCCGTTCTTACTAAAAACTGCTTTTTACTGCAACATATACAATACTAGAAAAGGAATCCGAATCGTCGTGAATTAACGATTAAATTTTAATAAATTTTCTAATCTCTCCATGGGTAAGTAAAATAAAATAATTTATTTTTTAGCATTCCCATCTATTTTCACTTTTTTGAAAGGTGTTATCAATTTTAGCATTTATTTTGAATAGTAAGTATTTAATACCTAGGTACTAGGGTGGTCCATATTTTTGGTATTTTTGAATTTTTAAGCTGACAAGGGCTCATATGGTTCCAAATGAATAAAAAAAATATCCCCCAAGTTTCAAGTCTCTATCTCAATTATAACCTGTATCCCCAGCGATGTAAGTTTCTCATCAAAATAACATGGGGTTTTTCCCATTGATTGAACAATTTTTATTCCGGTCAAAGTAATGGAGTAAAAAATTTAAAACTCTGTAGACATTATCCTGATAATAGTAGCTATCCCCCTGAATTTTTACAGATTTATAGCTATTATAATTTTGGAGTCTATAACTTAGTATGATATAGGGGTATTTTATGGTCTCTAGCTGTAACTCCAAAATTATAATAGGTAAAAATCTGTAATAATTCTGGTGGATAGCTAGTATTATAAGGATAAAGTCTACAGAGTTTCAAATTTTTTGAACCATTACTTTGGCCGGAATAAAAAAATTGATATTTTAATGCCAAAACCCCCATGTTATCTAGATGAGAAGCTTACATCGCTGGGGACACAGGTTATAATTGAGATAGACTTGAAATTTGGCAAATATTTTTTTTTTATTTATTTCGAACCATATGAGCCTCTGTCAGCGTAAAAATTCGAAAATACCCAAAATAAGGGCCACCCAAATACATACATAGGATAAATACATCAAAGAGAAAAATAACTTTCTATATAACACATTTCAATGGGATCTTATAGAAAATAAATAAATAAATAAAATTTCAAAATAAGAAATTCAAAAACCTTTAAAGATGCTATTTCTATTAGGTTTGCCATTCTTTTCGCGGAAGAAATTTCAGATTCTTGAGTTTTACTCTCTATTTATCTAAAAGCATTCTTGATTTCTTTCATTCTCTTTTCCCTTTCGTTTGTTATATTTTTCTTTGATGTATCATTTATTTAACTTTCAATTTTTATCAAGTTTATAAATGAACCTATATTTAATCTCTTTCATTAAATAACACAACTAATTTGATTCTGTTACCAACCTGATGTCATTAAAAAACAAACTCAACAATTAAATAAATAAATATAATAAATAAATCTTTATTACTCGGCCTGCTAACCAAACATCAATACAATCAAACTACTACAAATTAACAAACATCAATACAAATTAATTAACTACAACAAATAAAAAAAAATAGAAATGTATGCTCATTAGGGTGCTCCTTATTTTGGATATTTTCGAATATTTACGCTGACAGGGGCTCATATGGTTAGAAATAAATATTCAAAAATATCCCCCAAGTTTCAAGGCTCTATCTCAATTTTAACCTAGTGCTACACAGCGATTAAGTTTCCCATCAAAATAACATAGGGTTTTTGGCATTGAACGATCAATTGTTTATTCCGGCCAAAGTAATGGTTCCAAAAATTTAAAACTCTCTAGACTTTATCCTTATAATAGTAGCTATCCTTCAGGATTTTTATAGATTTTTAGCTATTACAAATTTGGAGTTACATGTAGATAAAATACTGCTATATCTTAGTATTTGTAAGTTATAGACTCCAAAATTATAATAGCTAAAAATCTGTAAATATTCTGAGGGATATCTACTATTATAAGGATAAAGTTAAGAGACTTTCAAACTTTTTGAACCATTACTTTGGCCGGAATAAAAAAATTGATCGTTCAATGCCAACCTCATGTTATTTAGATAGGAAACTTAATCGTTGTGTAGCAAGCACTAGGTTAAAATTGAGAGAGAGACTTAAAACTTGGGTGATATTTTTGTTTATTTATTTCTAATCATATGAGCCACTGTCAGCGTAAATATTCGTAAATATCCAAAATAAGGAGCACCCTAATGCTCATTAACAAATAACATGGCTATAGATTTTCATTAAAAGACACAAATTAATTTAAAAATTCTGCTCAAAAACCTGATACCAGGAGCAAACGACGAATTAGCCATCCCGGCATTTGCCATAAGTTGTTAAGGAATCCTGGTAAAAACCTTATCAAGGATGGTATGTCCTCTATACCTCAGCTATTCCCTGCTTGTGATAATACTAGGTGTGGCGGTTAATAATGTCCTTTTTTCGGCATGAGGAAGACACAAATTTTTTCAGCACTGGCAAAAATGGTTTATTCAAAGTATGCACCATCGGATTCTACACATTTTGACCAACGATCCGGCAAATTGTGTATCCCCTTCCAGTAGGATTTCTCCCCTTTCGAGGCGAGCCAAGATTCGAGCCATTTTGCCACTTCTTCGTAATTAGCGAAGTGCTGGTCAGCCAATCCGTGTGCCATTGACCTAAAGAGGTGGTAATCCAATGGAGCTAGGTCTGGAGAGTAGGGCGGGTGGGGTAGGGTCTCCCATTCGAGCGCTTTGATGGTTTCTTTCGTCGATTTGGCGGTGTGTGACGAAGCGTTGTCGTGGAGCAAAATGAGCCTTTTCCGCAGCCGATTCCTTCATTAAAAAATAGTGCAACATCACTTCCCGCAAATGCTCTTTTTTCGGCACAAAATCAGCCATATTTACAAGCCAATATATCTCATACACAAATGAACCGAATGTTGACATGTTATATGCCGTTTGAAAGGTGATTACCAACACTATAAAACTAAAAAGATATTTGGATGAGTTTGGTGGAAAAATACCGAAATGCCATCTGTTAGAAAAAAAGGACATTATTAACCGCCAAACCTAGTAATAGTTAATAGAACAAATTTTGCCTTAACTCTATTCTTTATTCAAACGGCCATAATCTTGGGATATTGTGCATTGTTTAGCCAGGAAAACATATTTCACAATCATTTTGTATTTTTATTTCACAAAAATTCTGCTTTGAAACAAGCATACAGAAGATTGATTGGCGGGTTGCATACATTTAGGCGGCTCTTAATGCAGAAGACTATTAAATTAACTAATTTTTTGAGCCCGCATTTTAGTTATTTTAAATTTTTTATGCATCAGATTGATTTTATTTATCACTAAAAAACTCAGGGAAAAAAAATTAATCTCTCTTTTCATCATTACAAATTGAAAAGCCTTTGAAATCTGCCCAATGCTATTTCTCATATAGTGCTTAAAATGCACAACATTGACTGGTATGGGCTAGAGTAAATTGTTCCTTTCATGTTCCATCCTAATCTCACTTTATTACTGTGATCAAATGAAAGTGGTTGACGTATGGGCCTCTGGCCCACTGAAGAAAACAACGAGAATCTACCTCAAACCTCAAGTTCTCTAGTAAACCTCTTTACTTCTTTTAATAATAGAATTAACAAAAATCTAACCACCTTTTGGGCTGACTACTACTACTATTACTATCCATTCATGAAAATGATTTTCAACGCAACGGAAATTGGAAACTAGTTGAGATTTATTTGTGATAAAATCCGCAACTCGAGCAATTGTAATGTTAAATAGTTTAAGATGAATAAACTTTCAATAGATTATGTTATATTCAAGTTTACTAGCAGGGGAGTTGTTAATCTAACTGGGTGCTAAAGTTCACTCTTTCAAAGCAAAATTTGCTGTAAGCGTGCCCTTTCTTGCAAAACTTACATACAGGGTATGGTCAAGTAACATATTGTAATCGTGAATGAAAAAAGTAGTTTTTTTCCTTCTTTTTTTTCGAAATATCTCAAAAACGGCTTAAACTATTTTGATTAAAAAAATTGAGCTAAACCAGGGCATTTCGTTCTACCAAAAAGCTCTAATAAGTAAACATCGGAAAAAATATGTTTTTTGAGATAATAATTGTTTTGTCAAAATGTCTGTTAGTTATGGTAGTCTGGTTGTCCGTTAGTCTGTGCGTTACTAAATTTTTGTGGACGAGCTAGCTCAAAAAACTAGTGTGAATATCGAAACTAAATTTCATACGTAGTTTTGGTCCATTGAGATTAAGGGCTGATTAGATTTTGGTGAATATCGACCCAAAAATTAAGGGGGTGGAGGGGGTTAAAAATCTAGGCCGTTTAAGAAACTCAACCAAATTTTGTATACATAATCAGTGGACCCCCAGAAGCCTAAAAATGCAAACTAACCGCCCAAAATGGGTGGGGGTGTAGGGTCAAAAAATGAAAATCTTGGCCATTAACCAAACTCAACCAAATTTGTATACATAATCAGTGGGACACCAGAAGTATAAAAACTAAAAATCCAACTTCTTTATATGATTATAAAATAAGTTTGGGGACAAGTTGTATGGTAAAGCAGTGGATGGCCACATCAGAACACGTCAGCTATTTATTCAGTAGCTTTTGGAGAAATACTTTGCTTGGCAATCTAATCAAAATTACATTAGAATATAGTTTATCCAGACTATCTAATAAAAGAAACCGGATAATCCGAGGTATGTGGGTAATAAAAAACAAAAAACCTTCAACAAGCGAATTTGAATTTAATACGATAAAAATTATTATTTATCAACACAATTCGAAAAAAAAAATTTCATTCTCAAACTAAAACGAATTTTTGGTGAAATTATAATTTGGGCTATCAAGAGTGAAAAACTATTATCTATGTGTACAATTATTAAAATAAAAATGTCTACAAATCCGATCTGGATAATCCGGAGGGCCGGATAAACGAGGTTTTACTGTATTCGATTTTTCATTCTTTTTGAATGGAACTCTTTTGAACGTGACTAAATTTTTTTTTTTTAAATTTAAAATTCTACACAAAAATTGGGGGGGGGGGCGGGGGGAGTGAATCCCTCTACACACAATAAACCTAGAAACTGATCTAAAAATGTAAATTATTTTTTAATATAAGTTGTCTACCAGGTGTATAGGCTTAAATATGCTGTTTTTAGTCACAAAACACATGTTTTTTTTCATAGAAAGCAAAAAACAAATTTATTCAAAATACTGGCCCTCACCAGGTACACATTGGGCAATTTGTATTTGCCCCGGGGTGATTTTTTCGGAAAAATTCTATCTAGTTTTAAAAGAAAAAATACTCAAAATCCTTAATTCACTAAAATTTGAAAATTTAAATTATTATTTTAAAACCCACTACGAAGTGTAGGTGGCGGGCGTAACCTCCTGGCCAGCAAAATGCCGCTAAAGGCGGGCTTCGCAGCTATATATACATAGATAAATTCCTACTGTTTAGTAAATGACTGCTCTTTCCCGAAAGTACATTCATTTGCGACTTAATGCTCAAAATAAAAAATAAATATATATTGTATTTAGGTATGTGTGTTTATTATTTGATTTAAACAGAGAAATCGCTCTTTGATTTACTCTTATGTATGACTAGCTGCAAGGACAGCCTTCGGCAGTCCTCTTGCTAGCCAGGGTGTACGCCCCCTGGACCCCCAGCACACGACCCCCTCACACCCATGCACCCGTGCCCAACCCCCAGCCCCCACACCACCACCCGCACCCCACCCACCTCGGACCCCACACCCCAACCCTGCGCCCGGGCCTAGCCCCTGATCCCACCTCTTCGCTACGCCCCTCGATTCCACCCCGCACCACCCCTTCTCACTCCCTCCCTATTTACCTCACTCCCTCACCACCCCCATTCCACACGCGCACCCCATACCCTAACAAATCCCCTCACTCCCTCCCACCCCCGCACCCACCCGCCGCACCCATTTTTTACTTATAGCCTTCTAGTGACCCACAGATTATGTATACAAAATTTGCTGAGTCGGGCCCAAGAGAAATTTTTTTCATTTGACCCTCCCCTCCCATTTTGGGTGGTGAGTTTTTGCATTTCTAGCTCTCTAGAGGCCCAGAGATTATGTATACAAAATTTGGTTGAGTTTGCTCCAAGGGCAAGAATTTATATTTTTCACCCTCCCCCTTTTGGGTGGTTTTTTAAATTTTTTTAAACATTAGTTGTCAGAAATCACATCCCCTATAAAATTTGCTGTAGAGTTAATAG